>CAIGRN010177460.1:0-24766 GCA_903798345.1 Fraxinus anomala
CTAGTGGCTAAGGGTTTTATCCAACAAGAATGCGTCAATTACGATGAGACCTTCTCGCCTGTGGCTATGCTTAATTCTATACAGATTTTCTTATCCATTGTAGCTCATTTTGATTATGAGATGTGGCAAATGGATGACTAGATGACATTTTTGAATGGCCATCTTGAGGAATGTATCTAATGATGCAACCAGATGGATTCATAGAATGTGGTCATGAAAACAAAGTCTGCAAGTTTCAGGGATCCATTTATGGGTTGAAGCAGTCATCAAGATCTTAGAACAAAAAATTTGACGAAGTAATTAAGACATATGGTTTTGATCAGAACTTTGACCAACCTTGTGTCTATAAGAAGATACATGACAAAATTGTAATTTTCATGGTGTTTTATGTGGATGATATTATACTCATTGAAAATGATGTGGGAGCGTTATAATCTACGAAAGCGTGGTTAGCCTAACAGTTTCATATAAAGAACTTAGGAGAAGCTAGGTATGTTCAAGGCATTCAGATCTCAAAAGATCGAAAGAACAAGCAGATAAATTTATCTCAAGCTTCATATATTAACAAAATATTTGTCAGATTTGCCATGCAATATTCCAAGAAGGCTAATATGCTCTTCAGACATGGAATCCAACTCTCTAAGGATCGTTCCCCTAAGACTCTTGAAGAGATGGAGCACATGAGTATGATACTTTATGCATTGGTAGTTGATAGTCTCATGTATGATATGTTATGCACCAGACCTGACATTTGTTATGCTGTTGGTATGGTGAGTTGATATCAATCTAATACTGAACCGGAACATTGGGTGGCTGTAAAGCATATTCTCAAGTACCTTTGGAGGATAAGGAATTATATGCTAATTTACTTATCACCAAATCTTGTTCCAGTGGGTTATACAGATTCGAACTTTCAGGTAGATAAGAACTCTCGCAAGTCTATATCAAGATCACTGTTTCCATTTGGTGATGGAACCATTATTTGGAAAAGTATCAATCAATAATGTATTACTGATTCCACCATGGAGGCTGAATATGTAGCAGCTTGTGAAGCTGCTAAAGAAGTGGTGTGGCTCAAAAAATTCCTAATGGACTTCAAGGTGGTGCCTGCATCTGCACATCCTCTAACACTGTACTTTTATTATAGTGGGGCAGTGGCAAATGTTAAAGAACTAAGGAATCATAAGAGAGGTAAACATATCGAACGGAAATATCATCTCTTGAGAGAGATAGTTAGTAGAGCACATATGATTGTCAGTAAAATTGCTACTAGAGATAACCTCTCGAATCCATTAACCAAATGACCGTCGGGTAAGGTTTTCGATGGACATTTGCAAGGCATGGGGTTAAAAGACATGACACATATACTCTAGAACAAGTGATTTGTTGGATTGTGTGCCCATATAGTATAGTTTTGTTTATGTAAAAAAAATAATAAAATAACAATATTCTTTTGTTAAATAAAATTGTTTTTATTTTATTTATTGTATTTATTTATTACTGAGCATGTGAATTAAAGTTCATATGATCACTTGTGATAATGTAAGTTGTGTATTTGCGTCGAGAAGTATAGTGTGACACAACTTATATTTGATTATAAATAATTTGTTCACTACCAATGTATAAGGGTGACACCTTGTACCATAAGGTTGTAGTGTTGTCTTATTCACGATTTGAGTTTGTGATTTGCCTTTATCATAGAAATAGTTAATAGTGATACTAGTACACTTGGAGTGTATTGAACGGAACACGTGTCAAGTTTAATTTTTTAGTATGACCGTGCGGAGAATTAAATCCTACTTGATCGCTGTGTATTTCATCTAAATCCCTTGATAGAGTTATATATATCTTTTTCGTAATTTTAATGATTTTTTGATTCATCAATGGGTGAGATCAATTTGATTGGCCAAATTTCTCGATGAGTTGTGAACTAGAGAATGAGCGAAGTAGAGAACATGAATTCGTGTCGGGAACCGTTGACCTAAAAATGGTAAAGTGACTACTTAAATATGTTATGTTGAATGGTTAAAATTCGAGCTCAGTGTTTAGCGATGACTAAATTTCGACATCTGTGATTTGTTCACTGGACCGTTGAGGAAAATTGTACTTAAGTTAGTGAGAATAATTAAAGGGGCAAAATGGTCATTTATGTTCGTACCTATTTATCGAATCTCGGATGGGGATAAAATACATATATGGCAGGTCAGAAAAGAGTATTACAGATTTATTGGTTTTTGTAATCTTATATATTCCGAGAGTTTAGTCTTTTGTCATTAGTGAAAAAAGCAAAGACTAATAATTTGGTCTAGGGTCGACTAGACAAGATCTAATTATTAGAGTTTGGATAATATATGTTCGATCAGGTCTTTGTGGTAACCCTATAAAGTATCTGAACTTAATTACGGTGATTATAATAGTTTTGGATTTAATTGTAATTACAATAAAGTTTTGTACTTATTGTAGTTACTATAAAAGTTGTAAACTTAATTGTAATTATAATTGAAGTTCTAGAACTACACATGTAATTAAATGTAAACTAATAGGATTTGAGCTTTAATTAAAACTCATACTTGGATTTTATTTAAGATTTCTATTTGATATTGGAATTATTATTCTACATAGATTTTTATCTCTATAAATAGAGACTAATGGACATAAAAATCCTGCAACATTTATAATATATAATTCCATAATGTTCAAATTTGGATAGAGAAAGAAAAAAGAGAAAAATCATATTTTCTTATTGTACAATCCGAGAATTAGTTTTTTGATTTAACTAAAAGAAAGTGCCCACACACGGGTGTAGTCTTAACTTTGGAGAATATCATAAAAGACTTGAGGTTTGAAGTATCAAGTTCTTGCAAAAAAAAAAAAAAAGAAGAAGAAGCTAAAAGTTCGTGATTCAGAATTAATGCAAGAATTAATCATCGAATTTAGGTAAAAATTCGAATCGTTTATTCTTTATATAACATACTTGTGAACATCTAGACTATCTTATTTATTGAATTAAAGTAATTTTTTTTTAATTTCTGAATAATTCTGCTTCCTCATTTCAACAATATACACATCAAATTACTGAATATTATTGTTGAAACTACGCCAATAGTAGTCTTGAGAGCTCAATTTACTAGACTTTTACTGAAGAATTCGATAAAGAACTATACAAACATTATACTAAAGTCGCACGTATGCCATCTTTTACAGAATGCTATAGCACCAAGGGCATGCTATACCTTGATCCGTTAATAGGTTGGAATGTCTATCTATCCCATTTGTGTTTGAGAACAACGAAAAATATTTGCAACTACACGGAGCTAGTTCCATGGTACAGGTAAGGCAGGACATATTATGACTAGCATTTGTTGATGGAGGAATCAACATGGGGACTTGCATAGTAAGAGGATTACATCAAAATAAAAACTACCTACTTGAATTTAATCTTGCTGCTTCCAAGCAAGAAGTAGCTTCTTCACTTCATTGGCATAATTTTGAGCAGCTTTGGTATCTATTAAATTTTTCTTGCCTATGTGTGGTTGTTTTCTTAGTCAAATAAGAGTGAAATGATTACCATTTATTCATTTCTTGTAATGTCTAATTAAATATTAAAGTGTCGATATATTTTGTTTTTTCGAATTCGATAAATTAAGGGTTATTGTTTTTAAGCATTGTCCAATTCATCTAAAATAAGTTTAATCAGTTATAAGGGACTATACTTTATATAATAGGAAGGATGGATATTTTAGATAAATATAAACTATGAATATTACTTTATTCTTAATGTTTGAATATGACCTAAATTCCTATTGGGATTAGGATTGAGTTGGTTGATTAATAATAGAAACAAGATTCTTCTTGGTTTAGAAGTTCAACTAAAAAAAGGGATCAAAGTTCATTAAATATTGGAAGTTTGATTGGTAAAAGGATTTTGGATAATTGAAGACTTGATGTTGAAGTTTTGAACAGCAAACTAGCACCCAATCGCTTGATTTGGGGCACCTAGGCGCCCATAATGGAAGAAACGATAGAATTTGGTCCAAGAACCAGTGCCCCATAGCTATAGTCGCGACGCTCCTGCTTCCCTGCCGCTTGAGCCACTTTGTTATCCAGACGAGAATCCTTTTCAATTCTGATTTGTTTCTTGAATTGTATTGAGTTCCTATATATACTCCACGTGATTAAAGAATTGAGTAACATAGCAAAACATTATATAGCATCGAGAGAATATCAAAGTGAGAAGATTATTATAGAGAGAGAGACTCGTATATTTTGAGAGGGGATAGGAGTCTTGCGAGATCATTTTGTATTTATTTTCTATTTGTCACTGTTAATTCTCCACCTCTACCCGTGGTTTTTTTGGATTTGGATTTCTACGTTAAATCTTATATTCTTATGTAATTATTTTCATCTTGTCATATTTTTGTGGCTTTAATATTCATAACAGGTGGTATAAGTTCTATCACCGGTTATTTGAAAAATGGTTGTTTTATAACAAGTCGTATCAAAGCCAATGATTGAAGTTCTTGGAAGTGCCAGTTTGGTCTCGTATTAAATCAAGGTTTGATCAACTCCAAATGAGGTTTGGTTGTTTCGGGATGGCAAGTACGGAGTTTGAAATTTTGCTTTTGGATCACAACATCATATTTTCTTTGTGACATATCAAGATGCGAGCAATGCTCGTCCAATTGAATTTGGATGATGCTTTGTTAGGACTTAATAGAATGCCCTCAACATTGACATTGGAGGAGAAACATCATAAGGATCGGAATGCCCTATCACGAATACATCTTAATCTTTCAAATAAAATTCTTCATGACATGGTAAAGGAGAAAACATTCATTGCATTATGGTTGAAATTAGAGAAATTATGCATGACTCAAAAATTGCATCTAAAGCAGTGCTTATATTCTCATCGCATAATAGAATGTAGATCTTTGAAAGATCATCTATCTATAATCAAGGAAATCTTCGCTGATCTAGAGACCATGGACGTCAAGTATGATAAAAAGGACTTAGGATTGATTTTTCTATGTTCATGCCCACTTCATATATGATATTCAAGGACACAATCTTGTATAGTAGAGAGACTCTTACAATTGACGAGTTTTATGATGCACTTTATTCTAGAGAGAAGATGAAATGGCTTGTCGTGGGATCAGAGGCCCAAGCAAAGGGTTTTGTTGTTCGCGAGAGGAATTCGAGAGGTCATGGAAGGGACGGGTCTAAGGAGAATAATGGTGATATAGTTAGTTATTTATATAAGGAAATAGGGGCACATGAAGAAGTTTTGCCTGAAGTGGCCGAATACGAATAAATTAGTTGCTACAGATCATAAAGGACACCCGGGTAATTCTGGTAAAACTAGTCTTGTAGAAAAACATTACAGTGATAGAGATCTTTTTACAGTGATAAAGATCTTTTGGCTATTTCTGATGATGATTTCAAATCTGATGAGGATTGGATTCTTGATACTGCTTACACCTTTCATATGTCTCCAAATAGAGATTGGTTAGCAACATATGAAACTGTTATAAGGGTTCTATGGTAATGAAAAATAATTCACCTTGTAGGATAGTCGGTATTGGTAAGGTTAGAATAAAGATATTTGATGGGATGGTCAAGGCACTTGGTGATATGAGACACGGTCCAGACTTAAAAGTGAAACGTTATCTCTAGGGATGGCAAAAAAACTCGACAAATCCAATACCCGCGAGCGCCGCCCCGAACAGGGCGAGGATAACCCACTTAATTGGGTATTTAGGCCGGGTTTGAGGCTGGGATAGGTAACTGGTGCCCTGCCCCATTTAATTTTTTTTTTTAGAATTCAATACTTTAAATGGAAAATTTCATAAACTTTCATTAGTTCTAATAGAAAATGACAAATAAAAATTATTTGTCTAAATCTAATGAATTGAGACAATAAAATAAATTATTAAAAACTTTAAAAAAAAACTAAACAAGGGAAGGGCCCCGCCTCACCCCGTCCCGCCCCGTCCCGCCCCGCCTTAAACGGGTAATGGGGCTAGGACGGGGCGAGGAATTGCTTGGCAAGACGGGGGCTGGGGAGGTTGCCCCGACCTCCGCCTCGCCCCGTTACCATCCCTAGTTATCTCCTTGAGTACTCTTGATGCAAAGGAGTACGAGTATACCAGTGTAGGTGAAGTTCTGAAAGTTAATAAGGGTTTCAGAGTTGTGGTGAAGGGATAGAGAAAGTCCAGGTTATATGTTTTGGAAGGTTCGACGATCACTTTGGATGCAACTGCAGCTTATGGTTCGATACGCGGTAACTTGATTAGAGTAGGTTGTGATCGTATTGCTCATGGTGAATCGAGCAATGGTATTGTAGAACTTGTCATTAGCTCAGGTAGAGCTAGTTTTAATCTTAACTTTCGTGTGGCTCATGGTGATTCGAGTAGGTTTGGCAACTCAAGTGGAGTTGGAAGTGAATGGGATGATTTAAGAAGGTTTGGGGCCTAAGGTAATTCTGCTGGTAAGCAAGGCATGGATTTTGTTCGCAAATGCTAAGTATGTTCGGAGGGGCATGGTAGAAGAGGTGGAGTTTTCTGTTTAGAGAATTGTTTAAAGAAAAATTCATTTTAATTGAATTTGTATCAAGGTGGAGATTGTTAAAATATGAGCCAAATTCCTATTGTGATTAGGATTGGGTTTGTTAATTGATAAACGAAAAAATAGTCTTCTTAATTTGGAAGTCCAGTTAAAAATGGATCAAAATTCATCAAGAATTGGAAGTTTGATTGGTAAAATGACTTTGGATTATTGAAGACGTGATTTTGGAGTTTTGAACAGCAAACTAGCGACCAAGCGCTTAGTTCGAGGCACTTAGGCACCATAACGAAAGAAATGATGGAATTTGGCCTGAGAAGCAGCGCCCAAAAGCTACTAGCTCTGCGACCATCACTTGTTTGCCGCTCGAGCTGTAGTGTTACCTAGGCTAGAATCATTTTTTTATTCTAATTCATTTCTTGAATTGTATTTCATCCAAAACACTTATGTTGAATTCTTATCTATACTCCACGTGATTAAAGGCTTCAGCAATATAGTAAAACTTTGTATAGTATTGACAGAACATTAAAGTGAAAAGATCTAGTTTATAGAGAGAGAGAGAGAGGCTCACATATTTTGAGATAGGTTGAGAATTTTGCGATATCTTTTTGTATTTCTTTGTTATTGGTCATAGTGAATTCTCCACCTCTCTCCATGGTTTTCCCAGATTTGAGTTTCCATGTTAAATCTTGTGTTCTTATGTGATTCTTTTCATCTTGTTATATTTTTATGTCTTTAATATTCATAACAAGTATTATAAGTTCTATCATCGGGTTATTACAAATTTGCTTATTTTATAACACTCAACATAATTTGCACCACCAATCCCCAAACCCAATTTTGATTTTTGGTGCATGTAAATCCTTGTGAACTCAATATGTCAAAAAGTTTGTTAAATAGCTAAGTTCCAAGTTCCCTTATCCTACTAAAGTAGACAAAGAACATATTATAATGTCCCTGCTTGGTGGGGATTAAAATCAAAATTTTAGTAGATTTTAATAAAGTTAATGAAATTTGTAGTTGATAAATTGTAAGTCGCATAAAATATATTGTTAAGATTAATTATTGACTTTAACTTTAATAAATAAATAAAAAAAACTAGATTTTAATTTGTACCAAACTGGAGCAATAGTTGTAACTTAAGTGAATATCTCATACATGCCAAGAATGCCTCAAATTGTTAATGTTTGCAATGGTAAGCAAGCCATCCCTATTCTTTTTTTATGCACATAAAATGCCATATGTTAAACGGTATTTATCTAAACATCCCACATGCTTCCTAAGCTAAAAAAGGCAATAAATCTACCTAAAATTTAAAAGGATTCACAAAAGGGTTAGAAAAATAAGATGCCTCCCACGTAGACACTTAGCAATGCTTGCAATTGTAACTTTCAAGATTATCTTTTCTTACGTTGCTTAGCTCAACCTCTGTCATCGATATGTGCTCCAACTCGCCCAACTTACTTAGTCTTTTTTAAACATTTCACCATCAAGTTTTTCTACCGGTTGAGTTGGAACGTCATCCCTCTGGTAAACATCTAGTTTGAACACCTCAAACATGTTTTCTTTTATCTAAATTCACATTTAGGGTGTTGTTTACTTCATTTTCATGCGAGGACTTGAAACACTTGAAAAGAGAGTTGCTCATTGTGCAACCATAAAAAAATCTATTCTTCATGTCAATAAGTGCTCTCTCAGTAGCTAGAAATGGTCGACCAAGTATGAGTAGCACAATTTTATCTTCTTAAATATCCATGATAGAGAAGTTTGCTGAAAAGAGAAGTTTGCCCAATTTGATCACGACATCTTCAGCTACTCTAAGCGGACTTTTAATCGATCAAACGGCCAATTGAAGTGAAACTTTGATCAACTTAGGTTCTCCCAATCCTAATATCCTATAGATACATAGATGCGTTAAATTAACGCAAGCACCAATACCACATAATGTTTAATCAAAATTAAAGTACCAATGGTGTATGGGATAGAAAAACTCGCTAGATTCTTAAGTTTCGATGATAGTTACTCTATAAAATTGTAGTGAACTCTTCATTCTTCATTCAGTCACATTGTTTCAAACCTTTCAAATTTCCTCTTTTTAAGCAACAAATCTTTCATGAACTTAAGGTAAATACACATCTAAGTTAGAGTATCTGTAAATGGAATGTTTATGTGCCGTTTCTTGAATATGTAAAGAAATTTTGCAAACTACTTATGGTCGTGATATTTGTTCAATGTTTGAAGAAAGGGACTGTGATGAACATATGTTTTGACAAGATCAAGTAAAGGCTTTTAGAATGTCTACACACTTATCAAGAACAAATAGTGTCACTTGTATAGATTGTTCCACTTACTCTCCAAATGCAGTGAATACTTGCTTGTCATTTGCAACCAATCTCTTGACATGTATTCCTGGAAAAAGTACCTCATTTTGAGTTGTTATGTAAAGTAATATGCTCTCTTTGATAAATTTTGTGTTACTTGTCAAGGTCCTTTATTGTCTGTATGCTATTTCCAAAACCAATTGTCCATCGAAGTTTCAAACTTCGTGATTGATGCATGTTTGTCTCAAGTTGTTTTTATCAAAATATTCTACATGAAATGTGTTACTTTTTGACCCAAATTGTTCATGGATTGGTTAAAAGAGGTGGTAAGGGGTTATCGAAAGTTTTGGGGCAACATTTGAGCACTTGGACGATTGATCCTAGTGCTTATGAGCCATATAAGGTGTTTAGAGTCAAGTTGGACCTGAAATGAGGCGTTTATGAGCCATATAAGGTGTTTGGAATCAAGTTGGACTTGAAACGAAGGGCCTCAGCACCATACATGTAGCGCCTGAGCGCTGACACTACCGCTGTTACCGGCTTACCGCTCGAGTGCCTCACATTGCTTGCATGGAGTGAGGCTGCCGCTTGAGTGGTGCATATATCCATCTAAAACATATTCTTTTGGTCCTATATATATTCCACGAAATTCATTGCTTTTATATAGCATTGTATGATTTTTTAAGTGTTAGACAATATTGTAAAACACAATATTATTTATTTTTCTCCATATTAATAAACTTTTCATTCATCTGGCAATTGTTATTATGTTCTTCTAATGTTGTGATTGCTACTTTATATTGGGACATATAATCTCGTCAGCAATTCCTAACAAGTGGTATCAGCTTAAGATTTGATTTGTTCAAGATTTTTTTGTTATTGTGATAGCAATCATGAAGTATGATATTATACTCTAGGATCGTTGCACTAAATTATCGTTTAGCGGGTAAAGATGTTAGCAGTGCTCGCTTAGATGGATTTGGACGATATTTTGTTGGAATTGGATAAGATGCCTTCAAATTGATCGATGGAGGAGAAATAATATAAGTGCCTAAAGGCCCTATCACAAATTCATCTTAATCTTTCGAATCATATTCTTCAAGATGTTTTGAAGGAGAAAACTACAACTACTTTATGTTGAAGTTGGAGCAATTGTGAATAACTAAAAGTCTAGAAAGCAAATTGTACCTGAAACAACATTTGTATTCTCACCGTATGACAGAAGGTACATCTCTAGAAATCACCTTGCTAGTTTTAAAGAAATTATGGCTGATTTGGGAACCTTGAAGGTTAAGTATGATGAAGAGGCTTTGAGTTTTATTTTATTGTGTTCGTTGCCTGCTTATATGTCGTATAAAGACACGATATTATATAGTCGTGATAATCTTACTATTGAATAAGTATATGATGCTTTGTTTTCAAATGAGAAGAAGCATTTTGTTGAATTTCAGGCTCAATGAGAAGGCCTTGTTGTCCATGTTGGTTACAAAATGGGCAATTCGAAGTCTAAAATCGGTAATAAAATTTGTAACTATTGTAAGAAAAAGGAAAACATAATGAAGGATTGCTATAAGTTGCAGAACAGAGAAAATTTACTGCAAATTAGAAGGGAAATTAATCAGAAACTTCAGGCGAAATAGATATTATAGAAAATTGATAAGTGGCGGAAAACTTTTGGTTATTTTTTGTGGCGACTCCAAACATTGCGAGGATTGAATTCTTGATACAGTTTGCACTTTTCATATGTGTCCCAATCAAGATTCATTTTCAACATATGAAAAAGTGTTGAAAGGTGTCGTGGTTATGGGAAATGACGCACCCTGTAAGGTAGTTAGTATTGGAAGTGTTAAGACTTATGATGTTGGATGAGATGGTTAGAATACTTGATGAGGTAAAACATGTTCCAGATTTGAAGAGAAATTTTATCTTCTTGAGTACTCTTGATTTAAAAGAGTACAAGTTCACTAGTAAAGATTGAGCTTTGAAGATTTGTAAAGGTGCATGTATTGTATTGGAGGGGTAGGGAATGTCCTAATTGTATGTCTCGCAAGGTTGTACAGAATCATTGGAGACCAGTTAGCAAAAATTAAGTTCATTGGTGGATATTTAGTTCGGTACAATACCATTGGAGATGGGTTTTGGGTCATGTTGAAGAAAACAGCTCGGTCAAGTTTAGAAGTTATGTATAATGCCCCTTTGCTACCGCCACCACCAGCGGTGCCATATCATTCAATTGCAAGAGATAGACTCAGGAGAGATATTAGGCATCCACAAAGGTATGGAGAATCTCATTCAGTTGCACATGCTTTAAGTATGGTTGAAGATATTAAGTTTAGCAAAAAACCTTCTACAGAAGTAGTTTGTTGTGGTGATCTGTTACAGAGTGTGTTTCTGCCATATTTGGTAATTTGTGAATTATTTGTGGACTTGATCCTCGTGGTGATAATTTGAACGAATTTGGTATCCTAGGTAATTCTGTTGAGTAGTACTTAGATTCAGTTGATTGGATTTGTCCTAGTTAGACTATATGGAAGAGGAGAAAATTTTTGGTAGAGAGTTTTTTTGAGTGAAGAGCCATTGGTTTACTCATTGCAGTGGAATTTGTTTCCCGGTAGAGCTTTTTTGAAGTTTGTTCATTGTAGTGGAATTCGTGTCAAGGTGGATATTTGTTATTTTGTAACCCAAATTCCATTGGATGTTCGTGGATTGATTGAAATAGGTGTTAAAAGGGTATGGAAAGTTTTATGGTAGCAATTAGGCACTTGGACGCCCAATCCGGGCACCTAGGCGCCATACAAGGTATTTGGAATCAAGTGGACCTGAAATGAGGCGTTTGAGAGCGATGCTATTGTCTCCCACTTACCACTCAACTATCGCTCTAGCGACGTATATATCTGGGGAAAATTTGTTTCCTTCCTTTGACGTGATTTTTATCAATTTCCATCTAAAACATATTCTTTTATATTTTATATATACTCCATGAAATTTTTGGCTTCTAAATGACTTTGGATGCGCCCATGTTTGAGCCCCATTTTTTTGCTGAAATGTATTTTGAAATGGTATTTTGTTGGAGAATGTGTGATTAAAAAATATAGAAAAGTTTTGGGTTTACATGTAAAATTATTTTATGAAAGAATGTGATTAAAAATAAGTTTTGAAAAATGAGTTTTTGGGAAAATGGGGGCTAATCATAGGCTGAGTTTTAGAGAATTAGACAATATTGTAAAGCACAATATGATTGTATTTTTCTCCATATTAATGAATTTTTTATTCTTATATCAGTTGTTATTATGTTCTTCTAGTGTTGTGATTGCTATTTCATATTGTACAATGTAATCTCGTCCTCAATTCCTACAAAATGTTTAGTCTTCTTCATGAATTGTTCATTTTTCAGTATGAATTAATTAAGGACCTCTCCTAAGGATGGCATTCTCTCGTTTGTGCATTTATTCGATTGTCGCTATTCTGATTGTTACTCCATGATAAATTAGTATAATTCCTCTAGTCCAAATTGTAGGTTACTGAATACGGATTGTTCCGCTGGCATGAAGGATTTTGTATATGATTGACCTACTCAAATGGCTGTAGTGGTAGTAAAATTGTTCATATGATTTGTAGCAAAATTTCACATATTGGTTGCAGCATCTGCACTCCCTTAGCTAATTGATTTTGAGGGAGAGCATCCACTTTCTTAATCAAGTAAATTAATAATGCGAAATAGTATCAATCTCAAGAATGCCGTCCACTATGTTATGTACTTCCCAGTCGGAGTGCCACATGGAACACGTAGCAATCCTCCCAAATAACTCCAAGGCTTCATTCGTCAATTCGGTTCCAATTTATGACTACTGGGTTAACAGATATTTTACTATTCAAAAGTAGTCCAGTGTAGAGGTACTGAACTTAAAGACCCTTCAAGATGTCATGATTTGGACACTTTTTGAAAAAGTATCTAAACCTCTCCCAATCCTAAGAGAAGATATCTGGATTAAGTTGCTGAAAGTTTGTAATTTCTTGCTTCAGCTTCGCAACCTTGACTGCAAGAAATACGTGCAAAACTTTAAGCCATGTGTTCCATTTCCGACATGCACTGCACCCAACCATTCTTGTTCTCTATTCCTCCATTGATGTGGGAGAATCCTCAATCCAATAGCATCATGTGAAACATCCACATATGTGAAAGTGTAAACAATATGTCAAAAAATCAATGTTCTAAAAAGCGGTATCTAA
Source organism: Fraxinus anomala (assembly GCA_903798345.1). Lineage (NCBI taxonomy): Eukaryota > Viridiplantae > Streptophyta > Magnoliopsida > Lamiales > Oleaceae > Fraxinus > Fraxinus anomala. The sequence goes on from CAIGRN010177460.1 coordinate 13,113, forward strand.
GAGCCGCCTAGGCGCGAAATGGGCGCAAAATGTCTCGTCTCACGATTTTTCGCATTTTTTTATTATTTTTTATTTTTTATTTTTTTGAGGCAGCTAGGTATTTTTTAACGTTTTTTTTACACTTTTTCTTTAGTTATTAAATGATTTTTAGATTGATTTAAAACTTTGAAATAATATTAAAATGAGAAAAGGTTTTTTTTAATGCTTTTGGCTCGCCTAGGCCAAATCTTGGTATGCATGCTTCACCATGTTTTACATTTTTTAAAATACGGAAAAACAATTGTGACAAATATACAAATAGTGCAATAGATGGGTGTTCGGATTCATTGTGCCATACCATGGAATTTTAGTGTATAGGCAAACAAATTAATGATGTATGCCCTTAGTTGGAAGTTAGGTTTTCAAATGGATGATAAGCCTTGACTGGCCCCGACAACTTCTCCATAGTTTTCACCGATTGATTCAACCTACAAAAAACTATTATAAACTATTACTGACCTTACTTCTCCTTTTGCAAAAAACTTCGAAAAGAGAAGGCATCCCACTTCCAACATGGCCGCAATCTTTGCTACCACATCAACTACTGGGAGGAAAGGGCTAAAGACTTCATCTGTTGCAGCAAAACAGGTGAGGGACCAAGTGGAAAAGATCAGTCGGGTGGCTGGCAACCAGGATGGAGAAGGACGACCTTCAGTGAAGGACAAAAGCAAAAATATTGTGTATGAGGTCCCAAGGAAAGAGCATCGATTCTAAGATAGCAAAGATGGTGGGTTAATGGCCATCCCACCTCCTCACTCTGAAGTCCCTACTAGGGAAAAGCTGATGGGAGCTTCCATAGCCGCGGTACAGGGGGGCTAGAAGAGGTCAACTGTTGCAGGGGTCGTCGAAGAGGACAAAAACTTCGAGCTGGTCGACGACTCTTGACTCGTCCTGCCAGAGACTTGTAGTCTCCCTCAAAAGCAATGGACTGGCTCCGGAAGTTCTGACCATGCTTCATCCAGAGGTTCAAACTGCCACATCTAAATTTCATAAGTTCTGGACGGATAGGTGGCAGAACTTCGTGGAGACCAGCGATGCAGTAAACCTTTTCGCCACCATGGTTAGCCAAATGGAGAGGGCCTTTGGGGTGACCATAGAGGTTGAAAAATAAAAATAAAGAGTTTGTGAATAAAGCTTCTCAGGCCGAGGAGGCATCCAGCAAGGCCAAAGCTGAGGCACTAAAGAAGCAACAGGCTAAGGAGTCTATGAAGCTGGTTTTGACATTGGAAAAAATAGAAAATCTGAAGAAGAAAGTCCAGTTGTCCCAAAGTGAAGTGGCTTCTATGATGAAGACGGTGGAGACTTCGAATGCCCACTAGAAGCTGGTTGCTGAGGCCTTGGAGAAGACAAATAAGGATAATGTTGCCTTGAAGCAGCAGGTGGGAGAGCTTAATCTTAAATTCTCTAGCTTGATAGAAGAGGTTGAGATGGCGAGGCAGGAGGCTCGATCTGTTGGTGATGAGGTTGTGGAGTACTACATTGCCAACCTCTACTAACGGAGACGTACTAAAGCTTTGTGAAGTACTGGCGGAGATATGCCTACACTAAGATGGTAGAATGGATTGAAATCAACTCCAAAATCGTCGATACCTCAGAGTTAAGGTCAAAATTGTTGGAAGAGTGGGAACAAGAGCCTCAAACTTTCAACAGAAGGTAGCCACGTGATCGAGATTGAGGACGATGTTGTTGAAGAAACTTTTGAAGCTGTGGTTCCCAATGCTATTGTTCCCTTTGTAGCTCCCCTTCCCCTATCTATTTAGCTGATAGGTTTTTGTTTTTATTTTCTCTATGTAAATGGTTTCTTCCTACAATTGTAATTATTTTATTCAATGAATGAAAATTTTCTTTTGTTTATATACTCATGTTGTATTTTCTTTTTTGTACTTTCTTTATTGCTTTCTTCATTGCTTTGCAATGCTCTTTAGCCTAGTCTATTTACAATTCTTTATTTAGATTTGTAATTTTTACTACGAGTGTTAGTAGATCATTTACCTTTCTAATCTGACGTCTGAACTTATTTGCTCTTCGGCTTTGTAGCACTTCGGCTTTATTACACTTAATACTTGTTTATTCACTTTGTACAAATGTTTGTAGTTCGCGTGCCTTTTAGTTATTTTCCCAAATATGGCGTGGAGAGGTTCGCCCATATTGAGGCTTCCTTAACAACTTTAGTTGTTAAGAGCATGTGCTATCCACTTCGCAAATAAGGAGTTGGTCCCTTTTTGAATCCAGCTCTTCGTCGAAGTGCCCAAACTTCTCTGCATAGTGACGGTTCATCTATGCAAATTCTTCTCCTTTGAATTTTGTCAATATGAGGTATTTTTTCTTTTACTTCTTGCAAATTCGACTTAATTAAAACAAATTTAACTTAATAGAATTAAAGATTTCTTTGAGCATGAGGTTGAGCTGTTCGCCAATCCTAAGGCTTTCTTAACAACTTTTGTTGTTAAAGGCATGCACTGTCTATTTCGCGAATAAAGAAGTGGTCCCCTTTTTGGATCCAACTCTTCGTCGAAGTGTCCACGCTTCTCTACATAGGAAAGTTCGTCTATACAGAGACTTCTTCTTTGACTTTTGTCAATATGAGGTATTTTTCTTGACAAACACTTTAATAAAAGTCAATTTCATTAACTCAAGAACTGTACAAACTATATATTTACATTCTCACTGGTAATATTTTCGTAAATGCTCCGTATTCAATGGATGAGGCTGTGCCTTTCCATCCATATTTTCAATTTTATAAGTTTTAGCCAAACCTCTTCTTTGATGTAGTAGGGGCCTTCTAGTTGGGGCTAAGGGTTCCTGCCTTGTGTTCTTTAAAAGATAAGAATACCCTCCAAAGCACCAATTTATTCAAGCGAAATAACTTCTTCTTAACTTTGAATTATAGTATCTAGTCTTTTTTCAATGGTAGATAACTAATTTTGTTTGGGAGTCATCCCTCTTTTTTTCAAAGAGGTCTAGTTCGCACCTTCTCATCTCATTGTTAAATATTTCATTAAAATGAATGCGGCGAGGATACTTTAGACCCACTTTAACTAGGCTCATAGCCTCGACTCCATAAGCCATAGAGAATAGAGTTACTCCTGTAACTATTCTGCTCGTAGTTCGGATGGCCCATAAGACTTGAGGTAGTTCATTGACCCAAACCCCTTTAGAAGTTTCCAACTTTCTTTGCAGGGTATATTTGATAGTTTTATTAGCAACTTCCACCTACCCATTAGCCTGATGATGATGTGGAGAGGAGAAATTTTTCTTGATGCCCAGCTCTTCACATAAGTTTCTGATCTTCTTGTTATCGAATTGTTGCCCATTATCCGAAACAAGTGAATGGGGAATTTCGAACCTACAAATGATACTTTTCCGTAGGAATTTAGAAGTGTTTGCTTCAGTGATCTTGGAAAGGAGTTCGACTTCTACCCATTTGGTAAAGTAATCAATGACGACAATTGTGAAGTTGAAATTGTCCCTCCCTTTAGGTAGGGGACCTATAAGATCAATCCCCCATTTGGCAAATGGCTAGGAACTAAAACAACGCTTAGTTCTTGAGAAGGCTACCTCTGAATTGTTGTAAAGCGTTGACACTTATCGTACCTCTTTGAGAACTGTTGTGCATCATTTTTCAATGTGGGCTAATAATATCCTTATCTTAACACCTTTTGTGCTAATGACTACCCTCTTGAGTGGTAGCTGCATATCCCTTCATGAATTTCTTGGAGCACATAGGTGGCCTCTTCTCCTCGTATGCATCGGAGTAAGGGTAAAGAGAAACTTCATTTGTACAGCACATCGTCTTGGAAGACAAACTGAGCGGCTCGTCTTCTGAACTTCTATGCCTCCTCTTTTTCAAAGGGTAATGCCTACTCCTTGAGAAACACTATTATTAGCTTCATCCATAGCAGAGTATCTTCGACCTACATCACATCTTCACTTGTATTAGTAGATGGTCTAGGAAGGTACTCTATGGGTACCACAGTGAGTTGTTCGGAATCTTTACTATTTGCAAATTTTGAAAGAGCGTCGATGTGAGCATTCTCTGCACACGGGATTTGTACCAATTTAATTTTTTCAAGCATTAGAATGAACTCTATGACCAATTTCAGATAATGCCATGGACTTGTCTTTGGCTGAGAAATTGCCATAAACTTGGCTAACTACCAACTGGGAGTTGTTTCTGATTGTCAGTCTCTTCGCCTATATTTCCCTAGCCAATCTGAGGTTAGCTAGAAGGGCCTTACATTCTGCTGTGTTTTTTGTGGCCTTGAAGAGGAACCTCACGGCACAATTGAGTCTATGCCCCTCTGGACTAACCAGGACCACTCTAGCTCTAGATCCAGTGTTTTCTGAAGAGTAATTAACAAAAAGGTTCCATGTGAGAGGTTCGGCAGGTTCCATTTTCTCTTTCATTTATGGAATAAGGGTGAAATCTACCACAAAATGTGCTAAAGCTTGTCCTGTAACAGTAGTCCTTGGTTTGAATACAATATCAAACTCATTAATTTCCACTGCACTTTAGTAATCTTCTCGAAGCATAAGGATTCTGCAGTACCTGCTTGAGATGGAAGTTTATTAGCACATGTATGGAGTGGGCTTGGAAATAATGACTCAATTTTCGGGAAGCTGTCACCAATGAGAGTGCTAGGTTCTCCATGTCTGGATAGCGAGCCTTTGTTGCTACAAGTGCTTTGCTTACACAATAAATGGTTAGCTTGTTAACACATCCCTCTCTTATAAGAACTGAGCTGATTGCGTTGGGGGGTTATCGCTAGGTATAGCTGTAGTGGTTCTAGCCCTGTGTTTGGAGAGGATAGGAGCCTGTCCCAAGTGCTTTTTTAGCTCTTGTAGCATCACCTCGCATTCCTCTATCAACTAGAACTTATTTCCTCTCTTTATAATCTTAAAGAAGGGTAGGCATTTGTCCGTTGCCTTTGAGACAAAGTAGTTCAATGCAGTCACACGTCCAATAAGGCTTTGCACCTCTTTAGGTTTCTGAGGTAATCTCATTTCAATCAAGGCTTTGATCTTCTCTGGGTTAGCTTCAATGCTTCTTTGATGAGCCATATTGCCTAGAAATTTTTTAGAGGCAACTCTAAAGGCACATTTCAAGGGGTTAAGCCTCATCTTGTACCTCCGCAATATTTGGAAAGTGTCACTGAGGTGCTTAACATGATCCTCTGTCTTCAGGCTTTTCACCAAATTTCATCCACATATACCTTGTCTTTCCAATGAGGTCAACTAACATCTTATTGACAAATCTTTGATAAGTGGCCCCTACGTTTTTCAACCTAAAGGGCATGACCTTATAATAATAAAGACCCTTGTTTGTTATGAAGGAAGTATGTTCTTCGACAACTGGGAAGATTGGGATCTGATTGTACCCTGAGTAGGCATCCATAAAACTAAACAGCTCATGTCCAACTATCGAGTCCACTAGTCAGTCTATCCAAGGAAGTGAAAAGCTGTCCTTAGGGCAAGCTTGATTTAAGTTTGAGAAATACATACAAACTCTCCACTTATCATTGTGCTTTTTGATCAGGACAGGGTTAGAGACCAACTTCGGATACATTGATTCTCGAATAAAGCAATTGTCAATTAACTTCTTTACCTCGTCATTTAAGGCTTATTATATTTCTAGATTGATGACTCTTCTTTTCTGTCTATAAGAGGTAGCCTTAGGAATGATTTTCAAGTGGTGGCAACTGAATATTGGATCAATGCCAACCATGTCTTCATGCTTCCGAGCGAAGATGTCCAAATTTTTGTGCAAGAAGGTTTTCAACTTTTCCTTAGTCTCTAATGGCATATATTTCCAACTTGCAAGCATTTGGAGGGGTCCTGGGGATTTACTTGGAAACCTTCCAAATCCTCTATTGTGGCTATTCGAAGCTCACAATCAATGATGCGAGGGTCCAGTTCTCCAAATTAGCTGCTTCTTCAGCAGCTCTCCCTTTGTCAAGGAATACTCACGAATGTTGGACAACCTCTTCTTTAGAAGTGTTTATGGCTCTAAGGACCATCCCTTCTTCAGATGTATCCATCAGTTCGACGTCTTATGCCCTTATTCAGGAACGCCATCCATGTCAATATCTGTTTGGATTACGTTGACACTTCACGGCCTCCCAAGCACTCCGTAGTAGGCGGAGCGGTTGTCCACTACCAGATATTCCATGAAGTGATCTGTAGTTAAGGGAGTCATTCCCATCTCTACTGCTAGAGTGATTTTACCCATCGGGACAATGTTATCGCCAGTGAAGATATACAAGAGGGAATTTATTGGGGGCAGCTCATGGTCAACTTCCATTTTATCAAATGTGGCTCCAAAAATGATGTTGGCAGAGCTTCCATTATCCTCTAGCACCCTTTTTAGGCCATTACGTGCTACAATGGCTCTCACCACTAGGGCATCACAATGTGGATAATGTACACCAACTGCGTCGTCTGGGGTACATGTGATGGATTAAATCCTTCTCTCGGTGGAGAGTCGGTTGTTGCTAATTATAAAGCTCGCCATAGGGGGTCTCTCGCTTCCCTTACATAGTTTTTATGGGAGTTTCTAGATTCTCCCCCAACATATGGGCCTCCGAAAATCGTATCAATTTTTCAGCTTCTTCTCTGTCTTTGACTATCCCTGGGTCTTTCCCCATCACCGTCTCTCCTTTGAGGGACATTGTTTCTATTGGAACGCATCGGTTCATCATTCTTGGGTTGTTGGTTTGACCTAGGAAGAGCGTCTCTTCAGAGGCACCTATTTTTTCATTGATTATTATTCTAAGGGTGTATTGCAATATCTCTACAGCCAGTAGTGTTGAGGCTAGAAGAGTGTTGATACGTACAGTAAAGAGGTACTTCGTCCATATTTCTAGATTTAGCACCTTGTCCCCTACCTCTCCCTATTTAGGGAAATTGTTGGTAGGGTCTGCCTTGGTACATTTCAATACTAGGATTTACTTCCTCGTAAGACAAAATAGGCACTACGCTTAATGTTGCTACAGCCAATGCTTGTCTTGGATTGAGGGAGATTGACTATCTGACCTGGTGGACCATCAAATGTGAGGTTGGGCCTCTTCTTCTTTGCATTTGGGGAGTTACGAGTTCTTGGTTTGACCTATTCCTATGATCGCTCAATTCTTTAGGATCAAGTAAAATGCTCTACATTTCATGGTGGGGAGCAGCTCATCTTAAGCTCATGTGAGTCTTGAAGCTATTGAGGTATTTTGTAGGATCGCTTCTTCCATCATACTTGAGAATTTTAGGGAGCATGAAGTGGTTCAGTACAAGGACGTTCCTAATTCCTTGTGAAAATGGTAGATTTCATCATCATCATTTAGATCGCGTGATCTCTGCGGTTCGTCTGAATCTTCATCTTTCCTAACCCGAGTTTCTAGGGGTGGTTAGGAAGGTCCTGTTTGGCTCCTAGCCTGTTTTTCTATCCTCTCAAGCCTATTTTTAGGGGGAGGATTCCAACGCACATCGTTATAAACTTGCTCATCTTATCTTTGAAACTGATGAGGTTTTTGCTGCCTATTTCTAAGTACAGGGAAAGGTCAAGTCTACCTATTTTTAGGCAGCCCTGGGCTCAACCTGTCAAAGACACTTACGGACGTTTAGAGCATATCTTCCAAGTCGTAGTTTTGATGAAAGTTAAATAGAACCTCAATGGGTTGGTCCGTAGCATAGTTAGTGGATATACTAATGCCAACTTTCCTTTCCTGTGAAGCTTCTACCTTGCATATTGTTGGTAGTCAGCCATTTGGTTTTGGACCTCTTCTTCACCGTGGTAGTAGTTTCCTTGTGAATGATCATGAAATACATTCCTTGGGCTGCATATGGAGAAACTAAGTATCCTTCTTGGCCCTGTATTTGTGGCCACCTCCCTAGTGAGCATAGTAGCTATCCTAGACCCACCTCATCTGTGTTGTTGGTGAGGTCGATGGTGAGTAGCTGGGACAACAACGAGGGTTCCCATTCTTTAGGGTATTCGCTAGCCCTTCGAGGTGCAGATTCTTTGTTGTTTGAACTCATGATAATAAAATTCTTCTAAACAAATGATATTCCTTTTTTCAAGGATTAGACTGGCTTCCAATCAAACGGTTTATCTTGGTCTTTCTCAATGGTTTTACTTCAAGAACGCTCTTTTTTTTTTCCAAAAGCTTGATAATCACTTACGGTAAGAGTTGCTTCCAAGTGGCTTTTTTCCACAAGATTTTCATGGTTAAATGTGTGGTTTCTTACAGACTGCACCAATTTGTTGACCCCATTTTTCGTAACCAACATGGACAACAGATGTCAGGCCCACTCACACCACCTCAAGCAAATTCCAGCGCGTTTTGATCGGAGACCAGTGGGAGAAGGGAAGCACGTGAACGCGAGAGATGCTTTAGGCACGAGACAAACGTGTTCAAGCACTGACGATAGTGACTAAGATGATTGCACTAACAGACAATCACCAACAAAGTGTCGATAACTTTATATCAAAACTCACAAATGTAGAACAAGCAAGATAATATAGTGAGAGTCTTTTTATATCAGTGTATTCTTGTATATTATAATCAATATTCAAAAGACAATCATTTACAATTAACAAAGACCACTTATTTATAGATTTCTGACCGACGTGGTGATCGTCGAATCAGAATCATGTGGCATCATCTCCTTGACTGAAACCTCACATCACTAAGTCTATCATACATTAAATATATTGACAATGGATCAGCCGCCCTATACATTAGGCTGACACACCTGACATTCTTTATTACAGACGTTATATCAATCATTCATAAAGACTGTCTACAAATCTCATAAGAAACAGTTTCAGTTATAGGGAATTCGGATGAATTGAGGGCTTTAGTCGGAGGGAGCTTCGTGTTAGTGGTCTTCTATGCGAAGAGCTTCGGCTTCTTCTTTGTTATCTTACATAGCACTTCAACTTAAGAGCTTAAGCCATTTTGGTAGTACTTCGATACATAAGTTTTAGCCTTTGTTTTGACTATTTGCATTTGATCAATTGGGTCTTTGTTGACTTTACTTTCCACTTGGAGTGCGATGTGGCCTCTGACTAGAGCCTCGGTGGAGAGGCGTAACAAAATCAAAGGTTCGGAATAGCCCTAACTAAGAAATTAGTTCATCATCAATGTATGAGAAACAACAAATTAAAATTGAAATACATCATCGAATTACGAAGAACGAAGTCAAAATCAATCTTTCACAAGATTTTCCGTCAATGAATTCTCCAAATCTTTGTTGCCTTGTACTTTTAATCAACTTAGCCCTTGTTTGAGCTCCATAATTTAAAAAAATTGATTTTGGAATAGTGTTTTTCAAATAATGTGTGGTTAAAAAGTAGAGAGAATTTTTTTTGGTTTATGTGTAATATTATTTTATTGAGAGAATGTGTAATTAATAATAAGAGAGAAAAAAATAAATTAAAATTTAACTAGGGCCAAACATGTAATTAATCTCTAATAAAGTTTCCAAAGAATTGTCAAAACCTAATGAGTCTAAGAGATTGGAAATAAATAAGGCTCGTTTTACTTAAAAGTCGTGCCAAAAGTGTCAAAAAATTTCCTCAATTAATGCCATGTTTGAGTCACATTATTTTTTTCATTATAATTCTTCTACTCATTTTCAATCACACATTTTTTAATAAAATAATATTTTTTATTATATCAATAATTTTTCTTTCTTTTTCAACCACACATTCTCCATCAATCTACTATTCCAAAATACATTCTTCCAAAATAATGTGACTCAAACACACCCTAAGAAAAATATGATCTAAAACATAAGTATTATAATATTATTTNTATTTTTTATTATATCAATAATTTTTCTTTCTTTTTTAATCACACATTCTCCATCAATCTACTATTCCAAAATACATTCTTCTAAAATAATGTGGCTCAAACACACCCTAAATCTGAAAATCAAAAAGGAAAATAAATGGTCTAGGACGCGACACTTGTTGCCACTAGTAGAAATGGAATAGCAATCCGGATGCCTAATATAAGCTCTTATTTGACTCCATTTTAATAAAATTTTGGAAAAATATATTTTGAAATAGTAATTTTCTTAAAATATGTGTGGTTAAAATGTAAGAAAAGATTTTGAATTTATATACAATGTTATTTTATAGAAAAATATGTGATTTAAAAAAAAATGCATTAAATCAAAATGGAGCGCAAACAGGGACGTAATGGTGCAGTTGTGCGAATGAAACATGTGCGGCAACACGAGCCGTTAAGGGCACACAATTTTCAGCCAAAATTTTATTTTTGCAAATTAAGATTCTAGTTTTTTTAATTTGTTCATTTTGTCCCCAAACGTCTATATATATATATAATTTTTTTTTTTATCTCTGACTCGAATTTTTATTTTTTTTATCTTCCCGATTTTCTTGTTTCATCTTCAATCTTCACCCTTGCTTCTTTTCTTGATCTTTCCAACTCAAAATTACTGCATTGTTTTACATACAAGCTCGTGATAACCTACACCATAGATAACAAATAAAAATCAATAAATAAAATTAAGGATAAAAACAAATATAAAATCTAGACTTATCAAGAAATTGTATTGTAAAAAAAAATGTTCTCTTCAGGAGAAATAGCACAATGTTCCTCTAAAATTATAATAGAACTGTGATTTTTAAATAAGTTCACAACTAAAAATAATTCTTATCCAATAACTGATATTAAAACAACGTTATATGTGTGGAATGAACGTTTTACGTGGCCAATGATATTGGACAAATTTAGGGAAAGAAAAAAGAACTATACTCGTAATCATGATATTGGGTCACTTATCCAATCACGTGATTATGATTACTAGAAATTTATTATTCATTTGTTTGATACTCATCTTCTCCAAAATATATTTTTTCAATTATACATTTTTCAATAAATAATATTACACTTAGTTATTTTTTGATCCCCATTTTTTTTTCAAAATATATTTACATATCTTTTCTTTTCAACAACATATTTTTCAATAAAATAATATTACGCGCAATCCAAAAACTGTTCATTTATTTTTAACCACATCTTCTCCATCAATATACTATTTCAAAATGCATTCTACAAAAAAAATGAGAATCAAACATGCTCTTAAATCCAAAACTTCTCCTTATTTTTTAACCACACATTCTTCATCAATCTATTATTTGAAAATGCATTTTTCCAATTTAATGAGGATCAAATAAGTCCTATAGGAGAAGATGTAATATGTAATGCGTTGATATCGAAGAACGTATTTTATTCAAGTTTCAAAAGTTGGATTCAGTGTTGGCTTGAGAGAGAATAATTGAAGTGAAAAATGATTATTATTATTATTATTTAAATGTGTAGTTAAAAAGTAGAGAAGAATCGTGTATTGACGAGCAAATGCCAAATTGGGAGAATATATAGTTGTAAATGAGCTCTATAAAAAATAATTTTTAAATAAGTTGAGCCAAACAAATACTCGGTCTCTGTTTGTCTCCCTGTTTGAAGAGTTTTTGGGGAAAAATAATTTTTGAATAGTGATTTTTTGGAGAACGTGTAGTTAAAAAATAGGAAAACCTTAAGTTTTCTTGTAAAATATTTTATTGTGTAAATGTATGATTGAAAATGAGTTAGAGAAAA
>CAIGRN010177469.1:0-10811 GCA_903798345.1 Fraxinus anomala
AATCAATGTGAAAGGAGGGAAAAAAAAGAAGAAAATATCTAGTCCTCATTGTTGACAAAGTGTTGCTACAAAAGTAGAGGAAAAACAAAACAGATATTCGTTACAGTGGTGTGAACACTCGATTTCAAGTTAATAGTAAATTTGGCATCCCATCTTTTAAGGTAAGGGAGGATAAACTGATAGGATGAGATTGTCAATAATTATTTTAATTTATTTTTGAAGATGATATAAGAAACAGGCATTAACTTTATAACAATATCAAAGATACACCATTCGCATTTAGAAAAATCACACAAATCTCTCAAGTTTTGAGTATCACAGACACTATTGACCACTTTATATCATCTAAAAGATTTTCTAAACGTGAGGGAATATCTCGTCCCTTATTCTTCTTTCTCACTTTAATTTGATTTCACTTCCAGTCCAGGAAAGAAGCAAAAGATGCTAGTTCATGAATCTCTCAATTCCCCTCTCGATGAACATAGCGACACGAATCGCCCCAACCTTTTGTATGACACATCACTCCTCAAGATACCCATATTTCGTGCAAAAGTAAACTCTAGAGAGAGATTCTTGACCATCCAGAGAATCACATTCAACCTCTTCAAGATGATACCCTTGCCTTTGTGCAAACCGTAGCCCCCCTTTGAGAGCAATAATTTTGACGTCTTCAACGGAGAACTCCAAGTCTTTTTAGCTAGGGCAGCAACAGCAGTATCCCCAATGAACCCAAACGACCAACTCCAACAAAACCTTATCCCATCTTCGCCTCAGCATCGATCAATTTTAGTTCACTTGCCCTTCCCAACACCACAATCCACCCGACCTTACCACAGCCCCCACAACTATCGCCGCCAGGCAAGAAAAATGTCGCTCCCCTACCACCATGCCATTCCAGCTTGGTGATCCCCAGCCCCCTACCCACACAACTATCTCCGCTGGAGTACCATGCACTCCAGCTTGGCGCTCCCCAGCCCCCACAACTATCTCCGCCAACTCCAGCTTCACACCTTTTTGCTAATCTCAGCAAAACAACCCGAACATCAGCACCGCCCAATACATGTACTACGGAGTGCCACCACGCCATATGCTTCCACCCCTGTTTCGGCCCCTTACAGGTGAATAGAGCATGGATGCTGGTTTCCAAGCACCCAAACTAAAAACACCTCTCTTCTGTCACTATCTTTCTGCATGCCAAGTTCATAGCGGTAGGCAGCGCCTCGCGACATGTAGATACCAATCAAATGAAATGAGGTACAAGAAAGGGAGCACAATGGAGAGTAGCTCAACCGACGTAAGGTAACAAGTATGCATGGGTCGTACTCTTCCAAGTCTAGAATTGTGTTTGAAGCACGGAAATTTAAACAGCACAGACTAAAGGTATTAACAAGGTTCATGGCAATTTCTTTTAACATGTAATATAAAGGCAGTTATGGTAGCCGCTAAAACCATTCATTGTAATTTATGCCTGCATACAAGTATTTATCTTCTAACATATAAGTTACATATTTTAAAATAGAAAAAATTAAACCATGTACTAAGCATCCATTTCTCCTTGTCCATTCTCAGACCATCCTGACCCGGCTCTAAATTTGCAAACTGGACATGTCCCCTGCTGCCGCAGCCATGGATCAATGCAATTTACATGGAACTGCAACATGAGATAAAAATGCCAAGTGATGCATACAAAAATTGATGAAAACACAACCAATATGTTCAACCAACGGGCTTTTCCAGACATCATAGCCAAATATAGCTTGTAGACAATTCTCAACAGCGTCAAAGACAAACCTGATGCAAGCAAGGCAAGCTCCGAATGATTTCTCCAACATTAACTTGCTCCAAGCAAACACTACAAGTCAGTTCATCCTCCGGGGTTTTCACTCCCCCTTGTGCAATTGAAGGGTCTTGCTTCTTCTGCATAGAGTCACAAATTTGTGGAATTACCAATGACGAAACAATACTTTGGAACTACGTGATTACCAAGAATATGTCATGTGAAATGACACCCGAGACATTTGTTTTTTAAATTTATTAATGAAGACATCACGAGTCTTTCTTATTCTTCTGGAATACAAAGAAAGGAGAAATAATGAAGAAATATAAGAATTATACTTCAAAGAAGCTGTTTGAATAATAATTAAAAAAAAATGATATCACATGCGAGCAATATTATGTGAAGATGTTGCAACTTTTTAGCAGTCTGTTTTCTTTTTCCTCCCTTTATGGGGGAACTCAAGACTTAGACCCAATTGAGCCTTTTTCAACATTCATATTCATTTACATTAATGCATTAAATGGAAAATATTATATCCAGCATGTCAAATAATCTTCCATGGAAAAAAATAAAAATAAAATTGTAACGAACTATAGTGGAGAAGCGGAACAAATCAAAACATATCTCATTTCTCAGCAGCAGAACTATACACGGATAAGTTTCACAGCAATCAGTGGATAATCTCTTTCATACAGAGAAAGGCATTTATGACTTACACACTGTCTTGCTCATGGATAAAAACCGAAAGCAAATATAATGCCTCCAAATGTATCTTTCCTGACTAAAAATTCCTACTGATTTCGATAGATAGAAGAAAAGAGAAATGAGATGTACCTTGGATGAGCCTGACGAAGAAGCCTGCTGCTCCGGCAGCCTCCCACTATCAAATGGAGAAACACCGAGAGTAAGCCTTAAGAATAAAAATTGCCATTATTCATTTATAGACTCCACATAATTCTATCAGAAGAATCACGAGGAAAAAAAAAAACTCAAACTTAGGGGAACCTTTAATAGTTCCCACTGTCATTTATGATGGGGCAGTCAAGAGTGAGATGTAGTGACAGTAGTAATAAGATTTTACTATCACTATAGGCACCAAGGTTCTGCAGTAAGTCCTTTTCTTTTCATATTAGTAATGGACAATCATAGAAGACATATTCAGATACATTTCTTGGTGTATGTTATTGCGAATAGTACAGTTTAGTTGACTAAGAGGAGTTAAATTGTAAATTAGAACTTTGGAATAGTACTTTTGTACCAACAGTTTTAGGTTAAGTAGAACCAAGACCGAGTACATGCAATACCACCTTAGAATAGCGGTAAGAAGGATAATAATGAAGTTGCTATATAGGGCTGTATTGTGCTAAAAAGTGATTGTTTAGGTATCTAGGTTCGATTATTACAGATAAATTGAATACGGTGTAATGCATAAAATTAGAGCGGGTTGAATGAAATGGACAAAAGCCACAGGAATTTTGTGTGGCACAGATCCTAGTTAAAGGTCAGTTCTGCACAACAGTGATTCAACCTGCCATGCTTCATGATACGTTGGACAATTGGACTGTTCCAGAACAAAATGTCAGCAAGATGTGTAGCGGAATGACGATGGTAGGATGGATGTGTGGACGTACTAGAAGGATAAGAAGAAAAAATAAAAACACAAGTATTGGTGGTACAGATTGATGATAAATTAATGGAATGACAACTTTGGAGGTTGTCATATGGTTTGTGCATACCTAAAGACAAGACTTACGCAATCTTGATAGCAGAAGTCAAAAGAGGAGTAGACCAAAATTACTATGGCATGTTGTATATGTCGAGGATCTTGTAGCTTTAGATCCTCCTGTACTTCTAGCAATGAACAAAATAGAGTGGCTAAAGAAGGTTTATGTAGCACATTTTGAATTTATAGGAATAAAGCTTAATTTTTTATTTTTTGTTGTTGTTCTAACTAGTATAATTCTTCCTAATTATAAGATAAAGGGAAATTGTTGTGGGTTGAAAGAACGTAATCGTGCTCATAAACAATGGTATATCCATTTGCACACAGGGCATCACAATTATCTATCGTCAAACATATAGACAATCACATGTACATTATGCTTACAATTCTATAGGTGAAAATGTTGATTACCCTTGTTGCTGCATGTTTAAAATGTCATTAATTTGATCACAAACCAGGAGTAATATAATTCCAACAACATATCAAGCTTAATTCCTAATAAATTTGAGGTAGGCTACATGAAACCTTTTTGCCCTTTCGTAGATACATCCAAAAATTTAACTATAAGTGGGAAAAATTAATTGCGTTAATTTAGACTAGTCCAAAAGAAATTTTTGATGGAAAGGAAAATATCTAAAATCAAAAGTTTAAGAACTTCCAGGATTTAACTTGACAGGATCTTTCCATATGTCAGCTAAGATCCATATCACCAAGGCTTGAGGTGACAAATACTCGAGTATAAGAAGGCAAGAATAGCCAGCAAAAAGGATAAACTAGGATTGAAAAATAACATTTTAATTTTATAAAGTGACAAGAAAAAAAAAAGTCATATCTTCACTCATAAATATGAGCACATTATATGTAGAATATAAGCAGCCAGACAATTTAAAAAAAAAAAAAAAAGCTAAGTCAAAAATTTTATAATGTAATTGATACAATATTATAAGAGAATACTATATGTAGTTTCCATTTTGGATGCGTATTTTAGAAAACATAACTACAGTATGATTTCATAGCTTTTATAGAATTTCCTTACATAGAATAGGGTGTTTTGAAACCCTATATAAAGAGGCTTATGCGATGTAATTGAAAGAACCTTTGAGTGAATAAAAATTGATATTCTTTTCCCAATTTCTCTCTATTCTCTCTCTCCTCTCTTTTCTCCCTCCTTTCTCCTCTCCCCGTCCCCCTTCTATCATTGTTCTTGTTGCATGCGTCAGAACAATTTGTTTTCCTTCGGCCTAACATTCTTCTTCCTCAAATCTAAAAATCCACAAACCATCTCCATCCAATCCATATACACACAACCGCCTCCCACCACCCATTCAAGTGCTATAACCACTTACAAATACCAAAATTTTAGAACAGCACAATAAAAAGAAGAATCGTCGCAATAGTAGTAGCAGTTTGTGTTTTTTCGTTTTTAGTAGTTCATATTCGTTCAAAAAAAAAAAATTACACTACTACTGCTGTTCATCAAGGCCAGTATAATAACCCTCGCCCATTTACACCACCTTATCCAAGCCCAACACCTTTTATCCCACAAACCATTCACCAACAGGCCCACCCCCATAATATTACTCCTATATTGGCCAACTATTTGATTCAGCCTAAGGCCTAAACAAATACACTGGCCAATCCACTACAATCAATCCCAGCTTTCCCCAACCTTAACCTAACCCACCTGCAATCACTCCACCACAAACACAGTCGGCTCCACCGCACCAACTCTATCCCCCGTCACCAGCGACAGCACGCCTTCCCCAACACCATATCACCACCTTCTCCACTAATTGCAGGAAGAAGCCATCCCAAAATTCCACACCATCCACAATAATTGTCGATCATTGTCCATCTCCGACTATCGACCGTCGTCGCTAAGCACCACCTCTGCAACCTTGTTTACATCACCACTGTAGCCGTTGGTGCCTCGACTGTTGTCAACTCCTCTACCTCCAGCTGAAAAGAACCAGGGTGATACATCATACATGGACCACAAACAGATATAATAGGCTCCATAGTCAGCTGTTTCCGGTTGAGCTCACTGCTGCCCTCTATCTTCAGCATCTTTCTACCATTATTTTGCCCTGTATTGTCCCTGTAGTTCACACCACCACAGAGATATTGGAAACTGGAACAAAACTTAGTCCTCCTTTCAAATGAATCGGACCGAATTCTTACGTGCACCAGCACCTTGTTTGACTCTCATAAGGTATATAAATTTTACTTTTTGAAAGCTCAATTTTCTATTTAGGTATGTGGCCCGTCAAAGAAAAAAAACTATAAAAAAAGGTCATATAATAGCAATTAATATACCAACTCGTACACCTACGTCTTTCGGTCACTATCACGATCATGTACCCTCCCATTGCACCACTTATCAACATACTTATCCTCCATTTGGAAATTTGTCGGGCATGTATATTCTCTTCCTAAGTAACTCCCACACTAACTATGGCACGAGACTCGACTCCTCTCCTTTCTTGATTGGCTCAATTCTCTTGAACAATTCTTTGTATTTCACAACTTAAGCAACTATCATCATCTTTGTCATGCTAATATGACACTTGTCGGATTTGCTAGGTGTTATTAGAAGCCATTTTTACATAACATTGATCTCCTATATCAACATCATATCACTTTGTGAGATGAGATGAAACGAACATTAAGTAATAAATATGCCCGTGTATTATCGAACTCAACTATTAAATCTTTTTTGCATTGTAGGCAAGGTACGTCCATTGTTAGTGTGTATCTAGCCAACTTCAAAGGATTATTACACAATTGTTATATTTATGAAACTCCACGCATCCTAGCGTTTAGGTTTATCGATGGTTTGAATCCTGACATGTTGTCTAATGATATTCCTACTCCTGCATTCCAATCTTTAGATGACAATTACCAACAGACCAAACTATGGAACATATCCTTCTATCTTCGCCAAGCATGTCATAAGTTAGATCTATCACCCCAATCCCGATAGTCACCTCTCGAATCTAGTTGTGTTCCTCTTCAGGAAGAAATCTAGGTTTCTACTGTTGAGCCAATAAATATTGATAACGAAGATGAGGAATTATCAATGATGTTGCCAACTAAGCCAAATAGTCCACAAATCTTCGATTTTTATGCCAAAGTTGTTCTTGCCTAAATTTTTGTGTGACTCTAATGTTGACTTTGATATGGCTTTATCTCCATTCTCCATTGTGCCATACTCCTCGAGTTGTCACATTTTCCACCGTTTAACACATTTTTCTCATCGACATTCGATTGTTACCTCCTAATTATCGTCATATTGCTTTAAATCCATACTTTGTTAATTTTCATGCCGAGTTTCAAAGATGAATTATTTTTAGTCTTGAAAATGATGAGCTTGCATTTGGCATGCTATTTGGGTACAGATACTTTTCTGGTGATTTCTCTACCTTCTTACATGTTTCTTTAACACGGTTTCTCATTAACGTAAAGAAAACATTGGATCATTCACTTGAACATAATTTATTTGACTAGCAAAATTGTTTCCTTGATGAGGCACTTTCCAACCATCGATTTTGTATTCATTTACTTCTGTAGGCCAATCTACCGTTCTAGTGCATCGTGCTCCTCATGTGGAATTTGTGGTACATTTTGTGGATGAGTTGGTCAGATTGTTGCTTATTGAGGTCCTTTATCGCTATTTGGTTAAAAGGAAAGATCAACCCCTTGGTCAGTTGAGATGCTTGGGAATGTTTTTCAAGTTCAGCTCTTGACATTTGCATGGTACCGTTATTTGGTCACAAAAAGATTGTCCTCATTGATTAAGAAGTTGCAATCTATCTTATCGGAGTCGAGTTATCTTAGTCAAAAAGAAATGATGCAATATTATTAGAGATATTATTATATATAGTTTTCATTTTGGTTGAGAATTTTAGGAAACATAATTAGAGATATTATATATAGTTTTTATAGAATTTCCTTCCTTAAAATATAGGGTCTTGAGAAGCCCTATATAAAGGGGCTTATGTGATGTAATTGAAAGAACCTTTATATGAATAAAAATTGATATTCTTCACCCGATTTCTCTCTATTTTTTCCCTCATCTCTCTTTTCTCCCTCCTTTCTCCTCTTCTCTCCCCTTTCCCCTTCTTCTATCATTGTTCTTGTTGCATCCTGCATCAGTAACCTTGCAGAAAAGGATGCCAACTATGACTAACCTTTGAGATCCAGAAACCTGGTATTTGTGAACTGGAAGGGCATTTATCTCTTCATCAGTCATAGAGGCTGTAGGAACATTATCAGCATCCAGTGCTCGCAGTGTTTCATAATCTGCAAGCAACAAATAACAATAGATTTTTCATCCAAATGATCGCCTAGAGAGACGCTAGCCAATATAACTGATGACTGACAAATAGGAAAAAGACTATATATAATCTCAAGTAAGATTTGAAATAAGATAAAGCTCAAACAGAGTATCAACCTGAATTCATACCTAAATCATCAAATTCTCTATCAAGGAGTGCAAGCTGAAGTCTCAGACCTTGCAGTCTCCCTCTGGTTGCAAGAGCTATGGATGGTGGCATGTGCAGGCGCAATTCAGTGTGGCCAAGAAGGCCACTAGCTGCAACAGCATGAGCTTGTGCCTGAGCTTGAAGTTGCTGACAAGTTGCATACATTCTCAGGCTTGTTGCCATCAAAAAGACACCAAGCACCAACCAGAGCTTTGAAATAACAAAGAAATAGAGCAATGCATATTATTTATCAAGCAATCCATTAAACATTACATCTTACTGAAGTATGAACACTAGATTCATCATGAAGATAATACTTACCAGGAAGTTAGGCGACATTTGATGTGAGTTCAAAATCATGAACAGCAAAAGTACTGTTATATAAATTGAGCAATTACATATTGCAATAAATAGGTCAAACAATGTCATAAGACAAGTAGCAATAAACGACAGATACCTGTGACAAGAAAAGCAAGTGAGTTTGTATTGACCGGTCGAGCTGCATGAACACGCTGATCGATAACCAGGCAAATGTCATAAGCATGTTAGGAATCCAAGAATATTCATAAGCACTAAAAGTTGGAATTAGTAAGCAGCCTTATAGGAGCAAGATTATTAAATAGTAAGAAATTACCATTGCACGTCGCTCAGGAATAAAATCTGGAAATCCAGCTTCTATATCTCCCCGTGAGCCTCGGAAGACAAAACTCATGATTTTACATAAAAATGTAGCAGCATGAAAAGAAAATTTGTCCTACGAAAAATTCCAACAGGAACAAACCTCCTACCAGGACATGGGGGAAAAAAAAAAAAAGAAACTTCAATTATCAGAAAATCCAAGACAAGAAATGGAGCTCGAAATAATAAATCGAAGTATCAAACTGAGAAGTATGAATGTAAATGATATATAAGTTAGATACCTAACTTTTGCAATCACTTAACGAAGAAGGAAGGAAAATGCATGCCCACAACCTCATAATGCACGAAAAAATTAAGGAAGCCTAATAAAGCTCTGCACAATACTTTGAGATCTTAGGTTTCCATTTTCTCGTGATTAATTTATTAGATTCTCAATTTAAAAAGGCGTTTTCTGTATCTGCAGGATGCCACTCATTCAGTTTTCAGTAATGTATAATAAATTGAACTCTTGTCTATATAGAAACCTAGAAGCTTGTATATCTTAAAAAAATTTGCATTTTCTTTTCATCTAAAGTATGCAACATAATAGCTTCCTGCTGGGCCAACCTATTAAGGACAGTTCTTGATTTCCGAATTTTGTCAAGAATCATTTCCAAAAACTGTTCTATAGAACATAATTTAATGTAGCAGCACAATTATGTATCCTATAACATCATAAGCCACTTCCCTTTTTCTCAAAAATATAAAAATTAGCCACTTCCTCATGATGCAACTAGCAAACCTGAAGACAAATATAACATGCATACTTATACCAACCCATATTCAATTGAGGATGACTGAAGACAAAATCAGTTTCCGCGCCAGAACATCTATTTTTAACAACTATCATTAGAACTAGAAGTGAGCCCACACCAACAGTTATTAGAAATTAACTGGCATCGTAAACAAAACTTCGTGCAAACTGTTCTCCAAATAGATAAAATAATTTTTCAAAGATTTCTATAATTTATCTTCTTTGAAAGAAATACTGTTAAGAAGTTTGCATTATCCAATGAACTTAACTAACAAAAACATACTATTAGAGAAAAGAGGAATTCGATAGGTATTCTAGGAAGAAATGTACAATAATTCTTCCAAATCACCCCTGAATTAAAAAAATATATAAAATAAAAATCCTTCAATCTTGCTTAAATTATGAAAAATTATGCATCTCGAAATTACCCAGAACACAACTGCAACTCATTCATCAAAACAGATCAAAAATCAAATGGAAGATCCATCAATTGAAATTTTCTAGGCATTCGTATCATAAAATTTTGAGGTAAAGAAATTGCACCCATAACCATTAACACCCCCACCCAAAAAAAAAAAAAAGAATCTTTCCATTAGCATTAACATATGTTTATTTTTGTGCATATTAATTGCTAAACAACAAAATATAGTTTAAAATAATGATTCATGTATGAATGATAAATTAGGGATGAGAGACAAAGATGGATCGCTTACAGGGTTTGTTCCGAGAGATGGATCCGAATGCAATTAATTACTTACGAAAATGTAATTAAAATAAAGAACTTCACAATTAGATGGGGCTACTAGAAAGAAGGAGCACTATGGGCTCTTTTCGAGAATAAGAACAAGCCCGGCCCTCAAGACTTTCCACACAACTTTTTGTCTGAAACTGTGGGTTTTCACTTTTTATTGTTGCTTTTGCTATTCATTTATGACTTTTGGCCTTTTCCTCTTTCGGGTGAGTTTGAACCACGTTATTTTGAAAGAATGTATTTTGAAATAATAAATTGATGAAAAATATGTAGTTAAAAATGAATGAAAAATTATTGATGTGATGAAAAATATTATTTTATTGAAAAATATGTTATTGAAAATGAGTAGAAGAATGAAAATGAAAAAAAAATAATGTAACTCAAACAGGGACTCAATTTACGTACTATTATCTTAGCTGTCTTCAACTTTTCAATCAATAAAATATTGGCACGTCATGATGTGCCAAAATTTAGCCCATGTTTGACACACATTTTTTTAAAATACATTTTTTTCAAAATTCATTTTCAATCACACATTCTTCAATAAAATAATATTACATAAAAACACAAAACTTTTCCTTACTTTTTAACTACACATTTTTCAAAAATTACTATTCCAAAATACATTTTTCCCAAAACCTCAT
>CAIGRN010177487.1:0-15455 GCA_903798345.1 Fraxinus anomala
CAATTGATTAAAGTATGTTCCGCATTAATTCAGTTTCTTGATGGTTTGACATGAAGGTCTTGGCAAGTTTATAAAGTTTAAGTTTCATGAAAAAATTTCAACAGTATCATGAATCAGGAAAACCACCATGTAAATGTTTGAATTGTTATATATAAGATTATTGGTCAGCACCCTTTTATTTAAAGGTCGTTCGAGCTTTTTCTAGGAGTATGGAGTAGGTTACTTCAGCACCGATGCTCGATATTGGCTTAAGGCATTTTCTCTACCACTTCGTACCCCGAAAAGGCAAGAACACCTTATGTTCTTGAATCGATAACCAGCTTTTGGCTAACCTAGCCTCCTCCATCCCTCGGGATGTAAATTTGGCATTGGCCAGGGTAGTAGTCCACGTAGGTCTTTTTTATTTTTCTTTATTTTTTTTTTTTCACATACTATTGAGTTTGGTGGCCTGCCCTGGCTGTGGCTGCAGTTGTGCTGGGCTCATATGACCTGGACACCCTAAAAGTGGGCCAAGACAAGCTACTTTACCCCTCGATGCTCTCTGTTTTCCTTTTTCTCTGTGCTCTCTATTGTCCTCTTTGCCGATTTCATATCACAATCTTTTTTATATCAGTGAAGAGGTAAATTAATATCTAGAAATGCAAATTTGAAAATTTTGGTTTCATTGGTGAACTTCGAGGGCACATGATATAACCATAGACATTCAAGTGAAATCCAATTCACAAATATCGAGCTTGATGTTCTATCGCCTGATTATGCACTTGGTAGCTTTTATGAGCATGTTAGATATTTCATAATTATTCAGTCAAAGGAAATCAATTATTAACTAATTTCGCAGATTTTTGAACATGTTTGAATTGTTGGTATATATTCTAACTTTGAATTTGATATTTTTGAGGTTTTTATTTGTGTTAGTACATATGAAAATTAATCTTTGGATTATATTGATTCTTCTAGCTTAGTAAATATTTAATTGACATTTGGATCAAGGGTTAATTACTTGAGTAGTTATTGAACTTTGTCAAGTGTTACTACTTAATAATTAAAATTAAAAATATATTTTAATGGGCACTGAACTTCATCATAACTGAACTTAAAAATATATTCTAATGGTCCTGACTTATGCACCGTGTTATCAATCCATCTCAACGGTGCATAGTTCAGTAATCATTGAAATACATTTTTAAGTTCAGTTATTAAGTAGCAGCACTGATGAAGTTCAATGATTATTGAGATACATTTTTAAGTTCAGTTATTAAGTGGTAACATTTGATAAGTTCACTGACCATTAAAATATATTTTTAAATTCAATTATTAAGTCTTTCAAATCGACCTCCATGAAAGAAGAAAATAAAGGGAAAAAAGGAGGAAACAAAAAATCAGAGATCTATAAATCCAATAAAAATAGAACTTTTGCTGATTTTCATTCCAAAATAAATGAATGACATTAGTCTTTAACTGAAAGTTTTGTTGCCCAAATGAAAAATATACGATGTTAAATTGGCTCTGAATGATTTGCGGAATCATTACATCTCCGATCAACATATCTCGTTATCGGAAACTGTCCAAAAGTACGTTTAATTTTTGGATCAATTGGTATTAGTTCACCGTATCTTCAACTTCGCATAAAATGATTGAAAGAGAGACGGTAGAAACATTAAAAGTGACACAGAAAAATTAAATAAAAG
This sequence comes from Fraxinus anomala, assembly GCA_903798345.1. Classification (NCBI taxonomy): domain Eukaryota; kingdom Viridiplantae; phylum Streptophyta; class Magnoliopsida; order Lamiales; family Oleaceae; genus Fraxinus; species Fraxinus anomala. The sequence goes on from CAIGRN010177487.1 coordinate 1,689, forward strand.
TACAAAAATGTTCGAATTAGTATCAATGTAACTGAGATCAATTTGATTTTTCATCTTTTTTTTTTCCCTTCATTTTCTTTAGTTTCTTCTTTTACAGGGTTAATTTAAGAAATTGTTACTACTTAATAATTGAACTTAAAAATATATCTCAATGGTTACTGAACTTGTTAAATGTTACTACTTCATAATTGAACTTAAAAATGTATCTCAATTGTCACTAAACTATGCACCGTGTTACTCATTCATCGTTGAAGTCGACGTCGTTTGTTGAGCCTGGTGAATTTTTCAATTTGAGGGGTGGATGGATAACATGGTGCATAGTTTGTTGACCATTGAGATATATTTTTAAATTCAATACAAAGTGGTAACACTTGGCAAAGTTTAGTAACCACTGAAATACATTTTTAAGTTCAGCTATTAAGTAACAACACTTTGCAGTAGCCATTCAAATAATTAACTATTTGGATCAATTGGATTAAGTTAGTATATATAAAAATTCAACTTTGGATCAATCAAAGAAATGATACAACACTTTTTAAAAATGAAGAATAATGTTGTTAAAATATAATATTTTTTGTAAATTATATGTTTATTAGTGAATGAGAATTATACCTTTACATCCCTAGTTTTTATTATCATTGTATATCTAATTTTTCTTTATAAATATGAGACTCTGGTTTTCGATAAAATATACACAATTCTATTTACTTTTCTGTTTTCTTTTATTTTTATTTTTTTAACTTGTAACACGTTATCAGCACAAAGTTCAAGCCAATTGAGTTAGTAAAATTTATTTTTCATTCCGTTTCAAATCTCTAGCCAGTTGAGTTATAATTTTTTTTTCCTTCAATAAAAAGAGGACAAGAAGTTCTAGTAAATTGAGTTTAAAAAGAAACTCGTTTAATTTGCTTAAAAGAAAGAGCTTAGTATTCTCTTAATTTTAGCCCCCATTTGGCTCCCATTATTCCCATTAAATTATAATGTATTTATTTTTATCTTTTTATCAACCACACATTCTTTAAAAAAATAATATTACACGTAAATCCAAAAAAAATTCATTCTTCTTTAATAACAAATTCTTCAAAAAATAATGGGGGCCAAATGGACGCTTAAATTGCATAACAAAGCTATATAATTATTTGATATGTTTATATCGATTTGACTATACGAATTTCTGATAGATAAATATTTACATGAATGTAATTTTGTATTATTATTGTTGAAGAAGAAACAATCTAAATCAATATTGCAGAAGAATAATATAGCATTGCATGAAGATGAATATGATATTTGTATTATTTCGTTGCTCTTGAGAATCACAACTTCACACATACAATATTAGAAATAATATTATATTATTACTCTTAAAAAGATATAATATTTTTTCATGTCATATTTTTGAATAGATTTTATTTCTCATCGTACTTTCCTGAAGAAACACAATTTACACTTTCATTAATATTTATGAAGAATATTATGTAGATTTTGAAGAAGAGCTAAAATAATGTCTCATTTTTTTTTTTTTTTTTTGCTTCTTGTTTATCATTTGATTAATTATCACGTTCTTATTCTTTTTAATACATAGTATAATTTATGAATTTAATACTATTATATATGTCTATTACAAAATATTGGTTCTCCTAAAATAGCACATATTTTAGTTAGATTTTACTTGCTCTCGAAAAGAATGATTAAATATGATCTAACATAAATTATGTTTTTACTCCTAAAAAGTAAATTCTTATACAATTTATTATTTAAATAATATGTTATTGCTCCGGAATAGCATAATAATAAGATTTCAATATTCCAGAAGAATATTGAATTATTGTTCTCGAAGAATATTACATGCTTCAGACATTACAATTTCAATATTTTAGATGAATATTGGCATATTACTCTAAAATAAGCATACGTTTATACAAGAAGGATAATTAATTGTTGCTATGGAACGAAACATAATTATAATATTTATATATAATCCAGGAGAATATTGCTGAATCATTTGAATTAATTTATATAAATCAATATTTATGTCTATCGAAATAATGATTAACCAAATAAAAGGGACTCAAATTATAAATTAAATTTACTAGAGAAACATGAAATTTCTAGACTTGCAGTTCGAAAATCTAAAGGTGTATACACAGGCGAAAAGGAAATGAAAAAAAAAAAAATGAAATTGTAATATATAATTCACGACTCTCAATATAGTGAATTTTGTAAAGATCGTGGTGAATGAAATAACGAGTCCATATCATGTTATCTTGGCGTTGCATGAAATTTGAAATATAATTATAGTCAATTCATCTGGCATCTATATTAATGTTATCCTTGAAAGATTTAATATGCATGAAGCATATAATTTAAGTGATATTATCACGAGGGGAAGTAAATAAGCGTTGTACTCTTTTTTCCTTGACTAAAGTTTTGTCCCACTGAATTTTACTGGCAAGATTTTTAATGAGATAACTTTTGTAATGCACTCAAAGAAATAAATGTAATTTTTTGCTTCATTAAGACTTTTCTCATAAGAATTTTTCTAATGAGGTTTTAACGAAATATATTTTTTGTGTAATGAATCTCCATAACCTATAAGACATTTATCCTAAAAATAATACTATAACATATATGAAACTCCCAAAGATATCAACAAGAGCTATTTTTCGAATCATCATATTACTACAATCATTAAAAATTGATAAGATATCTCATATGAAGACTGTGTTATTTGAAAATTATACAAGACAACATGCGACGTACTTCATCAAAAATTGCAATATTGAAGACATTGACGTCCAATACAATGATGAATTGATAAAAGAATTGAAATCGGGAAAGCAAATGTACTCTTTTTCCTTTGATCAAGTTTTGTCCAACTGAATTTTCTTGACAAAATTTTAACGATGCAAATAATTTGTAATGTATCATTCAAGAAGAAGTGTTGTAAATTATATGTTTATTAGTGCATGACAATTATACCCCTACTGTCACAATTTTTATTATTATTGTATCCCTAATTTTTCTTTATAAATATAGAGCGTTGGTTCTCAATAAAATACACACAATTCTATTAATTTTTTTATTTTCTTTTATTTTCTCTCTAATTTATAACAATATTCACTTAATCAAAATAATAATAATTGAAAATACTATTTTTTACACATTGCTATAAAAATTCAAATTTGGATGTTGACATATCGCTGCAATACTTTATTTTTCTTGAATGTGAATTAAGGCACTGGTTGCAATGCTTTCCTCGTCTTGAATGTGAATTAAGGCACTGAATTAAAAAGTAACGTACTCTATCACTTTTTAATAAGAAGGTTGCACGCTATTTAATTTAAACTTTTGCAATAGAACGTTTTTACTTAAGCTTAATGAAATGTTCTAACTAATATTCAAATCTTACTTCCTACTTTCTCGAATTGGGTATGGATTAAGGCTACATCCATTTGACAGTGACATGTTGTTCACCTTTTACTTAAAAGGACACGAGAGTCTAATATGGTTGTTTCATTATGACAGGACGTTACAAAAGTATCATAACATCACACAACTAAAAGTTTTGAAGACATACAGCTTTGGAGATTACTACTTTTGAAGAAATGATATGATAAAGTTACAAAATTGTGGAACTCATAATTCGGTGATAACATCAATCTAAAGACTATCAATTATCGAATAATTTGTTGTTGATGTTTATAAAAGCATATATGAAGTTGAAGAAATCAAGAATGAAATAGGAAGTGAAATATAAAGAAGAAGATATCAAAAAAAAAGAAAGAAAGAATATCTATGAAAGTCGAATATTTGTTTCGGGCTATCTTTCAATTTTTGTTACTGGTATAGAATATAATATATATATGAGATTTCTATGCGTTATTTTTACTTTCGAAATAAAAATAGTAGCAATATGTCACATATATAAAAATTTAGCGTGTTAAAATGGCCTTGCTAACCTCCTTGTTTCTGTGCCTCACCAATTACATGCAAAGTAAGAGTTATTTTCTCAGATGAATCTGTTAGATGATAGTTATCTCTCACAATATTTGTCACTTTTAAAATAAAAAGTACTTTACAAATCAAATATCACGTATAAACGGTTAATTAAAGATTAATGATAAATAAGATTATTAATCTACTTCTTTGATTTTGGATAATTAATCTATTTTCTTGATTTTGGATAGTACTAGACCTAATTTCCTCATACTATTATCCAGTATTTCAGTATTAAACCTGAATATAGGTAAATAGTTTATCAAATTGCTAAATTAATATGCTTCAATTTTTCTCTATTACCCTATATATCTTATTTCTTTTTTCGAGGACACAAATAACTTAGCCTCCATTTGGCAAATTTATAAATAATTTGAATTGTAAGAGAAATAACAGTGAATCCTACAAAATATATGGATAATAATTGATAATATTTACGAATATATAATTAAAATTAATGTTTGATTTTCACTGTCATAGACTTTACGTTATAGGCATCATCAACAATGAAAGGGATTTTTCTACAAACAGTCAAAATATATTTATAAAAACTCATTTAAAACAACATAAATAAATCCAAGAACTTCAATCTGTGGTCAACAAAAAGTTTTGACCACAAAATCATATCATAATAGTAATTAATACAATAGTTTGATCTTTGACCTGTCCATGTCGTGTGTGTGTGTACTATGAAAATTTGACGAATCACGCACTCAACTGTGTGTTCACAATCACATGTTTGCATGTGGGCCTTCAAATGCTTATATTCTCATTTTCACATGACTCATTAAAATCTTAATACTTATTTAAGTAAAACCATGTGACAAATAATTTAAATTTTGACCAATTTTTAAACCTAGATTGACCAATTAATGATTATGTTTTTGGTGAAAACCTTTAGAAATTTATAAAAAAAAGAACTCTAGAATGTATTGGCTTCACTTTTAACTTTGGTGTTAAACTTAAAAATAAGTAAAAATATTCTCATTATTTTCAATGCTTAGATTATTTTATTTTATTTTATTTTATTTTAAAGTAAAAATGGTTATTTACTTGAAATTCTTACTTTAATGTCAAATAAATAAGTACCTTATTTCAAAACTTTACTTATTTAATTATAAGTAGAAATTTAGTTTATGTTTGGCTAGGATTACAAGAAGAATAAAGTAAAGTTACTTCTAAATAACTTTTTAGCTCTAAATATGATTGAATAATTCACTTTTTTTTTTTTTAATTTCAAGTGAAAAGAAAATTTTCTTAAAATTAATCTTACCTTATTGTAAGTAACTTAACTTTTCTTAACTTTTAAAAATTTAAAAAAAAATTATTATTTGAGAACTTACCTTTATGTTTACTTCAAATTAAATTTTTACGTTTAGTCAAACAAGCCAATTTAGGGAGGTAAGATGAGTTGGATGATGTATATGTCTAGTCAATATTATAATTGAACATATTTAATATGGAATATTGAATAAAATTAAAAAAATATAATAACGATATTTTAACTTATGTTATCTTTAATATTATTTACACCATATTTGATCCATATTTTTCTCAAAATTCATTCTTTCAAAATTCATTTTTAACCGCACATCTTTCAATAAAATAATATTACACGCAAATTCAAATTTTTTTCTTATTTTTTAACCACATATTTTTCATCACATCACATCATAAAATACATTCTTTTCTAAAAAATGAGCATCAAACACCCCTTAGTACTGTTCAACCTAACTCGGGAAACATGTTAAATAGTGTATCTCATTTCATATGTGCCGCTACATGTGCAGTGGCAAACAAGCACAAAACACAGTCACAATGGACCATACCCATAAAATATTGTCCTTACCATGTTTAAACTGCAAACTTGGGAAATAGTTCTGCAGTAGCATATTCTGAAAGTCCCATTTCCAAGTATTTTAGAGCATAGAATTAAGTTCTTTTATGGCAACCATAAAGATGTGTAAATGTTTGAAAGGTTGAATTAAAACATAATTGTTAAATAGTTAAATCAAATGTACAATGTACCAAACATTTACTATCGAAGCAAACAAAAAGAGAACAAGGGTATGTTTATTAAGTTAGATTTAAGGTATAATCTACTTATGAAGTAGCTCGGCATAGCTCGCCGCTTTTTTAAGTTGGACCAAGCCGAGTCAACTTGTTTAAAACCTCCAAGCTTTAACATGAAGTGTAGTCACAATATGTGCTAGCGACTCAACACGCGTCGAGTTGCCAGCTATTAATTTTTTTTTTCTATTTTTTTGTTTTTTTGAAATAGAGAAAGAAAAGGTCTAGATCTAACATGAATATAAGGTTCTAAACGTCTCGATGTTCCAAAATTATGTCAGCAACATGTAATAGAAGTCACTAAATAATAGTTTAATGAGCACCGACCTCTCTTTCATGCCCAAATGAAATGTCGAATTTCAATACAACCCTCTGAATATTATTCAAAATTCTAATCTCATTTTCACATTTCCCAACTGCTCAGACAGTTCCTCATGTGCCTGTGTGATTTTTCATTTTAAATAATCATAAAATAGAATTTTAGATGCCAAACAGTATGGCCATTTAATGGAGCACCATACATAGTAGCCGCATCTCCATGAAAGACGATGGATCTCTAAAAACAGGTTCAGGAACCAAAAATTATGCAAAGCAACGTGAAAAATAATAAATAAGCGTCGAGAGCCATATTATTTTTTTCATTCTCATTCTTCTACTCATTTTCAACCACACAATTTTCAATAAAACAATATTTTCCGTCACATCAATAACTTTTCCTTTTTTTCAACCATATATTCTCCATCACATAAAAAAAAATGCATCATTGAAGCAAAAATGTGCACCAAACGGGGCTAAAAGTCATTTTGGATGAATTTAGGATCGACTACGTGGATTTTTTTCTCCATTTCATTATTTTCACTGGCACATCTAGGGAAAGATTCACTGTAAATTTTGATTGATGTCTTCCTCTTCTATCGTGTTTTACTGAGCTCGCATTTCTGGTATAAACAAGAACTACTCTAGGTCAATACAATACCTGACCTGAACTACAATGGATTTTTAGAATTTCCAAGAAATTCTTCAATGTCTTCTTCTAAGGTATTCTAATGTTCCGTGAATGTACCTTAGAAGAAAAGAAGGATCCCGAAAAATCCATCTTAGTTTTATTATAGGAATGGATTTTCTCTCGCTTTTAACTTAGCAGCCCAAAAGAATTTAATATCAAGAATGAAGTTTTCAACATTTGTAAAACAAGCCTTTGATTACTGCATATCGTGCCAAAAGGTGCACTAATCAATTAACAGGTCTCTTTGTCTAATTCCATCTCACTAAACAAGAATGAATAGATATACGTGTTACGGAAGTTGTTAGGCAGCTCAATTTCTAGAGTGTAATGCTTGGTTCCAAATCATTTGTCATGGATCGGTGCTATCTCCACTTTTCGACATGCATTCTCCTTTTCCTTATTTTTAATATGACCACACATCCATCTTAACATTCTTGTATTTCGTCGTATAAAATCTAGAAACTCCCAATAGGGCAGGACCAAATCAGCAGTAAAAAGTATCTACTATGATAGAGAATCAAAATGAGCAGACAGTTTGCCTAAGCATCACCATGTGAATCCTGCAAAGAAACAGTCGTCAACAGCCACTTGCAAACTCCTCCCCCACCATTGTCCCTAAACTACTATAAATACTACCAATGGCCCTTCTCGAATCTGTCCACTCAAACTCTCTCTCTCACACACACAACACACACTATAAGAGAGGAAGGTGCAAAAGTTGTATCAAGAATACACAGTCATGGAGTATTACATGGATGAGAAATGGAAATTGTCAAAAGATGATAAGAACACCTCTCTGACAAGGAGTGTTTCCCAGAAGAGCTCCACAAAATCTCCACTTCTAAGGAGTTTAACAAAGAAAAATTCCTTCAATCTATCAAGGAGTTCTTCACAGAGGAGCAGCAGCACTTCTTCTTCAAACAAGTCATCGTCCCTGTCGAGAAGTTCGTCCCAAAGGTGCACAGAATTTACGCGCAAATGCAGTAGCTTGGCCAAGGAACAGAAAGCAAAACTTTACATAGTCAAGCGATGCATTACAATGCTTGTCTGCTGGAAGAAACATGGAGATTCTTGACCTGAGCACGTTTGGCCATTCTTAGAAGTAGCTAAAAAAAGCTGCTTTTATGGTAGTATGTAGACGTGCTTAAAGGTAGCTAAAAAAAAGCTACTTTTCAGGTGAAACAATTCTCTTCTCCTTGTTCTTATATCCCTTCTGTGAGAGATGGATCATGGGGTTCATTTGTAACCTAAAGAAGTTTTTTCCTGCCATCCCAAAGAAGAGACATTAGCAAAATTTTCTTAAGTTTCTCAATGTAACTAGATTCAAATGAGGATCCGAAGCTTGCAGCAATGCCACATTGTGAGAAAGATGTAATATAGTATAGAATTCAATCTACAATAGATATGAAAAAATCCATCTATTTCTTGCCGTTTAATGTCTTAGTTGCTTTCTTTCCATAGTGTTCTTAGCCGATCTGGTAATAGAGCTCTGTACTTTTCGTAAATGGATTTCGCTCATCAAGTTCTTGTTCGATCTGCAGCTTAGAACACCATAATATTCACCTTTTGGGGGTTTATCGATCTGTTGATATCCTTTTATTTATGAGAGGGTGGAATTGACGAAAAGAAATCAAAACTAGTTAAACACCAGATCTGCAGAGTTTATGTATCCAATTCTTCTTTTTAGCAAAAAAAAAAAAAAAAAGGACACTGCATCAAGTGACAATCACAATAGAATTTAATTAGAAAACTATACGGATTCTAATGTTCTTTCCTACATTATTTACCATATAAATAACTCACTACGAACATCCCTGATCTCTTCTCCACTCCCAGCTCATAGGGCTTGCATTCAAGCTAGAGCAAGCGAGTGAAGCTCTCAATTTAGTGGCACCCCCCTTTCTACTAGTCTCGATATTGTACACTGGAAAAGTTACTCTCTCCCTACTCTCAGTATCTCTCTTTCTTTTCCTTTTTCTTTTCAAGTAGTGGCGGTTGGAGACAGAGGAGCAGCATGGATTAGAGTCCAGGCAAAATCTAGGCTCTCCTCTTCTTTTAATTAAGGAACTTCACCAAATAAGAAGAGATGCCACGAAACATCTTCCCCTCTTGACTCATGGGACTCAACCAAAGTTGCTTTACTTTTGGAAAGTTTATAATTTTTCTTTTTTGATCATCATGTATTCTAGTCTGTGTGAATCTTCTCGAACATGTTATCTTCCAACACTTCACGTATCTAGCGATACATTTACATCAATATGTTTGAAAACTCGAGCAGAATGTTTGGATTTTAATTAGATGAATGGCATTTTGTTCTTCACAGACAGTATACTTGTCTTCCTTTTAAACTTAATTCCTATTGGAATCTTCCTAACCACACCACTTCCTTGAACCGCTCTGCTACTGCAATATACTCAACCTTTACACACCAGCTCTCCATAACTGCCAAGGCGCCAAGATGGCTACTTGGATTTGTTTTTTCGATCCAATTAGAGAATTTGACAGGCCTATTGACCCCACACTCATGTTCTTTCGTTCAGAAGAAAAGTTTGGATTTTGATATCTAATAAATCTGAAGCAATGATATTAAAACGGGTTGTATTAAATATATCAACATCATAGTGATAGACATGACCCGAAAATAACTTAGGCCATTAAAAAGAACCTAATTAATTAAGGGGAAATTAGGCTCTTTACTTCCTTTTCCTCAAAATGTTGAAAAATAAAATGTGGTTTCAAATTTTAGATTAACAGTTAAGAAATACGTTCCATTGCATTATAAAATCAAGAATTTAGATACACTTTCTTTCTCTCTCTCTAAAAGTATGAGGTTTGGGATCTGTCTTCTCCCTCTGACGATCCTATCTAAATTAAAGGAGGGTTTCCTTCTAAAAATTTCTGCAATTTTTTATTCTTATTATTCACGCACTCCTTAAATTGTTCTATCCAATTTTTTTCTTTCAATTTTGACCTTCCTTTTTTCTCTTGTTGCGCCATTATGTTTAATATGTACCAATATTGATCTTCGAAAACTATGGATTGAAAAGTGACAAAATACGCCACTTTCTAATGTAGAAAATCAAACACAACAAAAATTAGTAGCAAACTCTAAATATTAGTTAAAAGATTACTATAAGCACGTGGTGAATTTAGCCAAACATTTTTTATGGAAAAAAGACCCTAGTTTCACAAGTAATAAAGTTTCTTTTTCCATGAAAAGTATTGACCTTTTAATCAAAAAAGTGATAAAGTTTCACTTTTTAATGTAGAACTTTAACTCGTATCTAATGAAAAAAAAAAATGATTCTAATGTTTTAATTGGTGTTTTATCACTTTTTGAATTTTTGTAATTTTTTTTGAGTGTTTGTTATTTTTTCAAATTTTTGTCATTTTTTTAATATTTGTCACTTTTTTTTTATCACTTTTTTTTTTTTTTTAATTTCTGCCGCTCTTTTTAGTGTTTCATTTTCTTAAAATTTCTATTATTTTTTTGAGTGACAAATATCACTTGATAGTGTCACTTTTTAAAATAATGCTTTATAGCTTCATTGGAATTGCATCTCCAGTCTATGTGACATTAGATGATAGACTAAATGAAAAGTGGAATTAAATAAGTAATTTAATTCTACTTATCATTTAATTCTACGTTGATGCAACCTAGAATGGAGTTGCAATTACAGTGAAATTAAATAGCATTGCTTCACTTTTTATAACAAAAAGTTACTTAATTTTACACAATGTTATTTTCAGAAGAGTCCAAATTTTAGGAGTATTTTTATAAGTTGTCCATTAATTAAGGTCGCTCATTGCCCAATTGACTTGTGGATAGCCCATTTCATGCTTTGTCTTGATCTTTGTTTATGGCCCATTTATTGAGTCTTTTGCCCAACTTGACAATACCTAAAACTATATAATTGTCTTCCTTGCTTCAGCCGTGTTGTGGGTTAGTTGTCAGAGAGTAAAAAACTGGGACAGCCGTCTTTGGTTTTGATTTTATCCCTTCTTTGGCTTGCGTTTTAACCTATTGCGCCCTTTTTAATTCTCCTCCTTTGCGGCGGCAATTAATCACCATATTGTGTCCTTTGTGGCTGCTAGAAAGTGGTAATTGAAGTGAAAGAAAAAGTTGTGGGTTCGCGCCTTTCTTTGGTTGGTGTTTAATATTTGATTTATAGTTGAAACTGAGCTCGATTTGTGCACAAATCGAATCAATTCCGCAACAACGAGGACACTCAAGGAACTTAACAAAATTGCACAAGTGAGGGAATGAAAGCTTACTCATAAATGTATTTTAAGCCATTATTCCGTTTGATAAATTATGACTTAATCTTGTATATTTATCGTTTGTTAGGTAAAACTCAACGATTGAAGTGAAATTAGGAAAAAAAAAAAATGAACGGAAAATGAGCTAAAATGGACAAAATCTAAAGTTTGGGGACCAAATTGCAAGTTTTCAATTATTGATTCGGAGCACAAAACATTGATTGAAGACCATATGGAATCAATTGGATGAAAGTTGAAGATAAAGGATGAAAATTGCACGAGAATATGACTTAGGAGAATAAAGGATCAAAAGTAGGGACTAAAACACGAGCTAGTTTCCCGTTTCGATCAAAACTCTGTTTAAACCCAATTTTTGACACGATCTTGACCTAATTTTCAAGCGTTATAAGTACATAAAGTGGGCTACACGTGAAGGGGTCTATTTCTCACTTCACAAATCACATTTACATCATAAATCATTCAAGAAGGAGAGACGAGTTCAGTATAAGATGGAGATGAGAACAAATATAGTACGTGGAACATCAAGAACTTGAAAAATTAAAGCTCCGAGTTTTATCAAGAACAAGAATTAGATTATGACATCTCTTTCTTGCATTGATAAATTTTAGGTAATGATTTTTCATTATTCTTGTTATTTTATCTGCATAAATATATTAAATTAGATTCCTTTGTGTAGGAATCATGTATCTGAATGCATTCTTTTCGTATGAATTCCTACTAATAATAGGATTTTCTCGTGCCTAGAATATAATTAACTTATCTTGAAAAAGAAAGTTGAATACAATATGATTATCGATTATCGAAATGCATAAATAAAGTTAAATGACATAGTTAGGATTGAAAATAGAATAAAAATAGTTGGATTCGAAATTTCAACACATACATCATATATTTTAGTTAAGCATAATAATTAGATAATTAGTATATTAATCTAGAACAATTCAAATAAATCTCGTTTGTTACGTATATTCGAAGTCGATAATGAATTAATACAATTAAATTTAAGGTTTATCACTCCTGGGACGATGCTCTTAACTTATCATGTTTATTACTTGTCAACAATCTCGTACACTTGTAGAATTTATACAAACAATTTTTTGGCATTATTGCTAGAGAATTAAGTTTTTAAACTGAATTTATTGATCATAATGGATTCAAAAATTTTATTTATATTTTGTTAATTTTGGATACCCACTATGACCTCTCGTGTGTTTGGTGTTTTTTCATGTACTATTCAGAACTGTATGCATAATTCTGACGATAACAAAAGAATAAAGCTTTTGCAATAATTAATTCGGACATGGATGATGATGATTTGATTGTAGGATATATATACCGTGAGCTTTGTTATGTGATGCATTATACTGACAATGCTTGTATACATACACTAACTTCCTTACGTTAAAACTTTTGAGGTTTACACAATATCTAAAATAAACAGTTGACAAATCTAATGAAGGCTATGTGTTTGAGGGAGATTATGTACTTGTAGATTGGGATGAGATCATTAAAGCTTTGTGAGATATGGTCATTCCCTGTTGAATAAGAAGGTACTTGCAAAATATTATAATGAACTTGTCAAAGTTGATGAAAGCATAATGCGTATGGGAAATTTCATATGGTGGAGTTAATTTAAAAGGTGGGGATATAATCCACTTGAAAATGTTGAATAGTGAATCAGCCATCCAACTTGAGTAGATATCAACTATTAAAAAAAAACATAAAGATGAAAACAAAGTCATTCCAAAGGAACTAAACAAAGAAATGGAAATTAATGATGGGATTAACACAGTCTTCTACTTTATCGATTGTCCAACAATTAAATTTGTGATTAACCCCGAAGAGGAGGTAGAAATCTACACAATTAGAGTTTGAATTAGATGGAATAAGCATGTTATATTACATTCAAGGGGGCACAACAAAAATCTGGAGGATAAAAAGTGGAGTAATGTCAAAAGTAGCAAAATGAGCAAGGGATTAAAAGCTTTCCTCAAAATTCCATGATACATATTACCAAAGTCAAGCTAATGACTATAAACATTTTTATTAGGAGATAACTTAATTTTCTTCTCCCTTATTTATTATGCTTTCTAGATAATATGTAGGTAATTTTTATTACTTTTGTTTGTTAGTTTGTGTTGACATACAAAAATGAGGCTCAATTAAATGGTTCAAAGAATGAAGCCCAGTTAGAAAATTCAAAGGATGAGCCCAAACGAGACCATGTAAAAACTCAAGTAGCGGAAGCCCATTATCGCTCAAGCCCGCGAAACGCCCAAGTAGCGGAGACCCATCATCTCTCAAGCCTGGGGTCTTACCCAAATAGTGGAAGCCCATTATCGCTCAAACCTACGAGACGCTCAGGATCTAGGTGAGGATAATGTCTTCTTGTTATTTAAAGCAACGGTTAT
>CAIGRN010177499.1:0-20655 GCA_903798345.1 Fraxinus anomala
GCAGACTTCGTCCCTGTGACACAGGGCAAAGCTCCTCTCGATAGGAGATTTTTGAAGGCAAGGCGGGACACAGTGGGAATTAAAATATCTCTATTTACTTTCCCATTTAATAATTAATTAAATTTTTAAAATTTATTTTATATTAAAATTATAAAAATAAAATAAAAAAATTCGAGAAAGGTTCAGAAAATTTGAAGTTAGAAACATGTTCTCGTCCTAACCTCGATTACCATAGTTGGTGACTCTTCTCCCCATTTGGAATGGGACGGGACGAGACGATTGTCCCTACTAATTGTATTATCTATTAGTTGATCATAATTTTGTCCTACATCTGTACGTCAACTTTGAAATCCAATCATTTGTTCTAATATTAGACCCATCAAATTACTCGTTTGAACTTTTTGAACTCCGATCCTTATTAAGTCCTTGTTTGATATAGATAAAAATCAAATTTTTTTTGTAGATTAACACCCTATTTGAGCCCCATTTTTTATTGAAAATATATTTTGGAATAATAGATGGATGAAAAATGTGCATTTAAAAAATAAATTTTTTTTTATTTACGTGTAATATTATTTTATTAAGAATAGGTGGTTGAAAAGAAGAGAGAAAAAAAAATATTTTTTAAAAAATAGAAAACAAATCAGAGCTAAATAAAAATTAATAAAATATGTGATTGAAAATGTATAAATTCTAAATTTAATTCTTAATTTTAGCTTAGATTCTTATCAAGATTTTAATTTTACCATTAACACATCTCGAATCTCGATGTACCTATAATGAATGGCAGCCGCCAGCAAAGTGTGAGGACTTTTTAGTAATTAAAATGGCATGGCTAAATTAGGGTTTTTCGTGTGCTCCACTATATATACCCTGCGTATCTTCAAACCAATTATCTGCTCTCTCAATTGTCGCTAAGTTAGGGTTCGCACATAGAATCGATGACACAGAGTCACACTATCACGCATCAAAACACATAGTTTATGTTCTTAACGAAATTCAATGAATGGAGGCCAATGATGCATAAAATTGTCCGTACCATCTGAGGATCTTTATAAAGTATCCTTTGATGTGAATTCGCCTGTATTTTCTGAGGTCTCTCCCTTCAATTTTTATTCTATTTTAATATTTTTTATTGTTCTGAAAGAGGCTGTGATGATGAAAATTATACCATCAAACTATGAAAGCTCTTGAGCTTGTTGATGCTTAATTCATTAATCTCTGAGCCTTCGTCGAATTCTTTAGTTAATTTTCTCGGTGTATTTGTTTTTCGTTAAATTATGTGAATTAAGGCAACAAATTAGAGTCTCTGATGCACTACATCATTAATGGTGTTTCCAGCGCTGTACGTTGCCAAAAACAATTAGGTTCTGAGATTCTGGCATTTGCTTCTTTTATTGGAGCCTGTGCATTCAGATGTACCCACATTTTATTGTTGAGGATGATGAATTTGATTTTTACTTTGAAACTTTATTCTGAAATCTCTATCACTTGATTAAGTTAAAAATCAAATTAAAATATAAGTCAAAACTAATAATTAGATCACAATTTGTTAATCATAAGTTTCATTAACTTTAATAGGTTGTGCGGCTCATGGGCTCGATTTGATCCGTCCCGATTTGAACAACTGGGGGCTCATTTTGCCATGAGTCATGGATGAGCTAAGCTTATATTGTTTTTTTATGAGCTGAGTCGTGAGGCTCACTAGTTGGCTCATTCAGGCTTGTGGGTACGAGCAGTTTAGCTCATTTTTTAACTCATTAGTTATATGATTAAAAAATAAAGAAAAATTATTAACGTGATGAAAAATATTATTTTATTAAAAAATGTGTGATTGAAAATGAGTTTTAAAAGAACGTAGGTCAAACGTGAGCTCTATTATTTTTTAAAATAAAATTGTACACTATTTACTTGTTTTTGTTAATTTAGTAAAAAAAATATATATATATTTTTTAGTCCATTTATGGGCTTGGCTTTGTCTGTTTGGTCTCGAGAGCAGCTCAATGCTCACGAGCTTAGGGTCGAGTCAAGCCTACTTGGCTCATTATCATTCTTTGCTTTTATCAAAATTTATTAAAAAAATTATTTTTATCTAAATTAATTAAGGACATTTCGATCTTTTTTGAATAAAGTAAAATATCAGAAAAATAAATAATATTATTAATGTATGGACAAATGCTATTATATTTAACAAAATTTGAAGGTGATTTTCAGAATGCTGGAAAGAAAAATTGTTGCTGGCAATTACCTTTTTTAATAAAAAATAATCTTGGTACGTGTTTATATTTTACTATGATGAAACAAATTGAAGGGCTTATTTGATGAGATTTTTGAGAATAAATTTTATGAAAAATAAATTTTTTGAAACTCATTTGAATTTGAACCATATGTTACTTTATTCTATTTTTATTTTTCACCAATATAGAATCTATTCATTTCAATACTTATGTTTTAACTTATAATTTAAAAATATAATTATTACAATGTATAGTAACTAACTGCTTTTGGGACCAAATTTAAGGAATGCAAATTGCACCTCCATATTACCTTTGAAGGTTGAAGGACTAAGGATAAGGATTCCTTTACTTCCTTTGAACATGGAAGATAAATGTTTTAGCATTTGTAATATGTTTGATGAGGTAAATTAAACGATATTAAAATTATTATAAAATCAAATGAAGTTAAAATCTGAATATTGTATTATTCCTTCCTCTACTAACAGAGTAACGGGGTTTTAAGACATCAAGAATGGGAGTCGGACTAGAATAGCACAAAACGGCAGAGTAATGTTGTTCAGCCCTGTCTGGAAATGAAACTTCGTGTTCATTATGTACGAGTATTTTTCATCCAAACTTTATTTATACTATCAATTAACATGTAACTAACAATTATAATTCTAGTAACATATCTTCTAATGTATATAAAGAAAAACCATTAGTAGCTAAGCATACTTCAAAAATCAACGATCCTTGGCGATCCAACGTCTCCTTCACAGCCCTATAAAATTCCACCCAAGACGAAGAATGCACGTCCACTGGACCCCATAAAAATGTTGGATTTGGACTGGCTGGACAAGCAGCAACCATATCCAGAATTGAAGCTGTAGGTTTCAATGGCTGTGGGAAATTAAATGCCAGATTATCAACCTTGTGCTCGTAAATTTTCCCATTTCTATCCAATTTATATCGCGATGTGCCTTGAAACTGTCCCTTTGTCTCCCAAGGTACCCGAGGGACGCCCTTCTAGTTCCATCTTGTGAGTATCATGTTCTCAGAAGGCTGCCAAATTCTAAGGACATCTAATGAAATCTCTCCAAATAAAATTCTACCATGAAATCTCAATGCCCAGAATATCAATTTGTAATTTTCAATTCCAGTAAACGTGTTCAAAGGGTCCACAAACGTTATATCATCCCTGCCAATTAATTAAATAGAAAAAAATTATCTCAATCTCACAAAATCGAAAACTACAAAAATTCAAATACCCGTAAGCATAAATGAACAAAATAACCAAAAGGGTACCTGTAAATGCCATAATTGAGGTCTTTGTTGAAGATTAAAGGAAGGTCTTCGCGAAGGGTCCGTACAGCTAAACCTAGGTTAACATAAAATTCATCCTTTTGGTTCTGGTTCTTACCCTGAACACCTGGGGTCCGGTTCACCTGTGCTAGACCCCGAGGTGGAGGCGGCTCAAGCTTTGTCTGATCATTAACAGAAGAACTTGACACTGAGGATGGAGAAAGAAGAGGAGGAGGAGAAGATTGTTGGTGAAAAACAATGGCCTGGTATTTTTCTTTAGACTGGAGCAGAATTGGAGAAAGATTTGGCAGAATATAGGCCATAGTTTTTTTCTTGTTCAATTTTTTGCTACAGAAGAGTGATAGTTTTGAATTTGATTTTGAGTGGTTTTGGAAATGGCCAGGACGACCGGATTAGGAATAAAATGGCCTCTTTAGCTTACAACTAATACTAGTAATTTTGACCAAGTTTGTCCACATTCTTTAAAAAAAAAAAAAAACATTCTTTTAATACTTATTTTCAACCACATATCTTCAATAAAATAATATTACACGCAAATTCAAAATTTCTCTTCTTTTAACCACATATTTTTTCATCACAACACTATTTAAAATGCATTCTTTTCTTAAACTGCGCATCAAAATATGTTTTACGTAAAATACTTAAATATAATATTTTAAAATAAATCATTAGCACTAGTAGTAATATGACTTCAATTTATTGTTATTTTAATAGTTACACGCAATAATTTTCTATATATATGTTTCAAACAAATCATCTTATATACAGAAAAACTCTCGATACACTTTTCTAATTAATCCCACGTTAACTAGAAATTCATAACATCAATTTCGATAGAAGACATGAATACCATTTAGTAGATCTATTCATACTTAAACAGAGTACTCAATTTTTACGTCATTGAGTTGTCAGCGTACAATTAACTTATGAATTACTCATATGCCTTAGATAGTTAGTTAAACTATTATATTAGCCATTCAAAATATTAACATACGTTTTTTTATCGCAATTACGATTTGTAGGGAAAAAAAAGGTAGCTCTTTCACTTTCTACATATAAAATTTGTCGGAGGATATTCTCTAAAGAGCCCTTCTTCCTCAGACAAATTTCTAGTGGGTTAATTTTGCCAATGACCATTGAAGTTTACATTTTTTTTTTTTTTTGTCAAATTGGTCATTGAACTTCAATTTATTTCACTCATAATTGAAAATTCTACACATTTGTGTTCCCAGCAAACCATTTCATGACTAGACACACAAATATGTAGAATGTTTAGTTAAAATATGAACGTCAAATTAAGTCGGAGGTTCCAATGAAATATTTTCTAAAATTCAATGATGGGAAATTAAATTTCAGTAGCTAAACTTACACCAAGTGCAAACTTCAATGGCCATGAGGAAATTTACCCAATTTCTAGCACATTCTCTTTTTGATAACCAGGCGTCTGTAGCGTGCATCCTGCCAAAAATACAATTCTACAGTTAAACGAAGGCATACAAGTTCCTACATCTTACTCCCCTGAAATATCTATATTCCTCGTTGCAACTCGCGCGCGAAGAGGATAAAGAATTAATAACAAGAATCAAAAATCGTTGATCCAACATAATTAAAAAAGTGAAATTTGAAAAACCTACGATTTATTTAATAACTAAATGGCAACCGAGTCCTTTAACCAGACATAAATAGAAAATAAAAGACATCGCTTACAAAACTTCACTGAATCCCAAGAATCGACTCTAAAATCACTCACTCCTATATCTCCAGAGCCAGAGAATATTAGGTGATACACCATGCACTCTCAAGAATTAGAAATTTTTGGAAGAAAGTTCTAAAGAGGGGCTAAACACAAGTGTCCAGTCCTGCAGCAAAGAAAATAACAGATATACAGATCTGTTTTAAAACTTAATAGGATATAGTATGACTTGTGGACGACTGAATTTCAGGCTATTGTATGATTCCCAGATCATCAAATTACATTCTTACTGAGAAATGGATGTTGATTAACCAAAATTTATCAAAGATGCATCTATACTTGTACACGTTCAAAGACTTATTCAAGCCATATTCTGAGCAAAAAATGACCATAAACTCACAGAAGTATGCCTTTCCCTTATTGACTACATAGAAGCTAATGTGTTGATCAAATGAGTGCAATTCAGAAACCTTAACGTTGAAGTAATATGACTGTTAATTCAAATACACATATTCCTCCTTATCAACACACACACACACACACACACACACATCAATTGTAGAAAATAGTGTCTGGTTCAGGGCCTCAAGTTTTTAGAATCTTACCTATGAGAAGCTCCAGAATTCTCATGAACTGAATGGAGTGAGATCAATTTGAAAGCATTGCTTCCCCTTGCTGACCCTCTACAAAAACAAATACATAAATAAGGATAAAGCAATTTTGACGGCAACAAATGGCACAATATGACTAAGAGAAAAACATTGCAACAAGTAGAAGGGTTTGTTTCCTGCTCGTGGACTTGCAAAATAGATTAATGCAACAGGGCGGAATAATTTGATTATGTGGCACCTTTTTATGAAACCTAAGGCATGAATCCAGACAAATGCATAAACTCAAGAGAGAAACAAATGGACAAGTAACTATATAAATGGTCATACTCTTTTTAAGTTCTCACTAAGTAAGAGTACTGAGGATGAAGACTAGCTCGAAACCTAAAAATTTATAATTTTAACCCATAGATTGTCTTATTCTTTGTTGTAAAAACCTCTGAATTGATATAACAATCTGAGGTTGCGTATTGATAACATCTTTATATCTGACCGCTGTCTGCTGGTACGTGTACCTTGGTGCAGTGATGAAACTACATCTTTAAACACTATACACATATAACAGTTTCCCATGCAATCATCCACAACAAATTTACCACTTCCAAATGGCTGGATAGAGATGAGCCACATGAACTAAGTTCCGCCTACAGTGGACGCGTAACTGCCATCACTCAATCATGAATTGATCATATTACACTGTTACCTACTCCACCAAACACAAAAGGCTAATTTCAATTGTAGCAGAAAGCACGAATTTGTCATTTTCGATGTAGGATATGCGAAGAGTACCACCATTTATTCCTCACAGTGCTTATTTTTCTTCACATACCAAACCAGCTAAATTGTGTTTTAACTCATTATGCCACAATATTCGGGATTCTGATTGTAGATGGAAAAAAATCAAATCTATTATAGCCCTCTCGTTGTGAACTCCATAGATTCATGTTAATCATACTGTCGTAAAACTACACCCTCGTCCTCACTCCGTCTCTCCCCACACACAGCTCACAGTAATTTCCCGAAAATCCCATTCAAGAGATGTCGAGATTGGAAAAGTGGCTATCATCAACGACGGCAAAGAATATGACCAGCTTACCTTCATTGTTGAGGTCATTGACCAAACCCGGGATCTCATGGATGCATCTCATATGGTGAGGAGCCAAATGAACTTTAAGAGGCTTTCTCTTACCGACATCAAGATGGACATCAATAGGTTCGGAAGAAAAAAGACTTATTGCTGTTGATGTCAAGAAAGTGGGAAAACAGTTTCTGGAGAAGGAAGCTGATTGTGCAGAAGAGAAAAACCTCTCTAAATGATTTTGATAGGTTTAAACTAATATTGGCAAAAGTCAAAAAGGCTGGCGATGTGAGGCAGGAGCTTGCAAAGCTTAAGAAAGAGACTGTAGCAAAAGAGTTAACCCACCCTAGATCCGGAAATTAAGATTTGGTACTGAGATTTTGAAAGGCGTATTATTTTATTATCCAGAGGTTTACTTGTTAATGGATTTGTCATGAGAATCTCTTAAGTTTGTGCATGTTGCTTTTGAAAATGGTATCTGGGCCTCTTGACACTTGTTTCTTATTTAAGAAAAATGTTAATCATGCCGTCAACAGAACATTATCGGAAACAGGTGAAGAGAAACTTACAGCAATTGCTATAAGCTCTTCCAGCAGTTCCTCCAAATGTCGAAGAGGCTATATAAAACAAATAAACAGTAAAAGCCGACTAAGACCACCACTTAACTAATGCCCTACAGAAATCTGCTTATTATGCAAAGAACTCAAGAACCAATACTGAAATAAGTTTCTTAGTCACGTGAAACTTTCCCACTGAGTTGGACCATCAACTGGAGCTTTTAAAGGGTCATTGTGCACCTAGCAGCAACATCATCATATCAGCAAACTCAGGAAACAGTTTTTCAAGCAAATTATTAAGTATTAGATATTTATATGAAAAAGAAGTTATTGATAGAGAGAAGAAATTACAAAAATTGAGCACATGGTGTCCACAAGTACAAAAGATAACAGCAATAGGCTCTATGAAGATTGTTTCATCAAAAATTTTGAAGGAGACATTGTAAAACGGATTTCACTTAATAATGTTATTTATCATTATAATGATGAAATATCGATGATGTGACAACTTAAGTGAAATAATGGGATAGGACAATTTAATTTTCAAGAGAGAAGGGGGATTGAACTATCCTATCCTATTATTCCACATAAGTTGCAAATCACCGATGTTTCATTATTATAATGATAAATAGTATTATTCTTTCACATAAGAGATGAAAATACATCCCGTCTCCCAGAAAATGTCAATTATATACCTCCATAAAAATTCCATCCACCCCAACAGCAACTGCTGTCCTGGCAATGCAAGGTATCAATTCGCGAAGACCTCCACTGGCTACACCACCACCTCCCAGCTGATTGAGATAGAAATGTTAATTATTGACATGAAATAAAATTCATTATTTGAGAAAACACACTTTGACCAAAGAAAAGAAATGCTCTCTGCTCCCTGAATTAGAGCCTGTGATACTTGGTCTCTCCTGTTTATTAGCGGAGATTTGATCCATGGTCTTTTCCATTTTGAACAGTCATTCCAGTAGAAAATCAAATATTTTCAAAATAATCCTTGGACGTGTACCAAGAGTCCCTTCAGAGATTTGAAAGGAACATTTTGTTGCAGTAAAGGAATTTAGGAGTTAATGATCAAGTAAAATTGGAACAAGGAGTAAGCCACTACACGTTCACTATTTCAGGTTTGAGGTGGAAAATAGATCATTCTTCCAGAATCAACAATGTTCGTTGAAGTTTCTGAAAAGTCTCTGACCAGCCTCTGGTATGCTTAATATTGTATGGCTAATTGAACTACAGCTCCATCCAATGCTCTGATTTTTACAAATGAGCTATAATATAATCCATACCTTTCTCCCAGCAGGTTGTTGTAATGAATATGTTATATTGGCCACCTGAAACATAGTTTTTCAATTAATGAAACTATCTTACAAAAATCTTATGATACCATAAGAAGATTTGTGACTAGGGATGTTTAAGAGAATAGAGCGTTTGCTTGTCTCAATGATGGTGCACAACAGAGCATGGGCCAAAAATCTAACAACAGCACAATCACTCCCTCATCCACTCGAAGTTGCAGGGACCAACGATCAAGTCATCTGCATAGCAGACCAACAGCCTTTCTTTCTAACAATGAAAGCTGTAGCATTAAGAATGCAACTGTAACATCATGAACATGTTAATTGCAGTTATGTAGCTTCCACTTCAAGTCAACCTTCAAGAAATATTTAAACCAACTTTGTGCAGGGAACTTTTAAAGAACTATTAACATGACTTGGAGTCCGTTTGGGACAGTTGTTGGGGGTAGAGCTTTTTCAAAAAGTGTTGTTACTAAAAAGGTGTTTGGTTAATCCAAAACGTGTTGTCAATATTAAATTAAATGTTAGGCAACATAACCATAAAAGTGCCTTAGTAAAAATACTAAATATTTATTTAACAAAACATTAATTATTTCCTGTATATCTCATAATTTTTTCTTTCATGAATAAATTAATATTTTAATTAAATTATCGTGGCACAATTATTTTAGTACGCATCCTATTATTTAAAATTAATTTATTTAAATCGCATACTTTTTTGTAATTTCTATTATCTAAGTTAACATACCAACATATATTTGTCACTTCACACATACCTATATAACCAATTCCAAAATATAATTTCTTTCTTTAAAAAAATAATAATAATAATAAATATATATATATATATTATAATTTTAATTGGAAGAAATCATGTAAATTTCTTGTTTTATTAACGGGGAAGTTATATCCAAATATAAATGCTGTGAAAACAAGTGCATATCATCTATAGGATTTTATCTTTTAGTGACCATGTTTGTGGATGTGAACATTGGCAGTGGATACAGGACACACAAGCCATAAGCAACAGTATTCAAATCAAAGATTTATAACATTGGAAGCATGAATTTATCAATATTCATAGGTAGCGATAATACACATCCATTCATGAAAGCAATTTCAACGTAAAAATATTTATTATACCATCAAGTGTTGTAATAATAATTTAGAGAGAGAGAGAGAGAACGTCCACAGTGAAGATGAATTGGGTTAGGAGTTAATTCTTTTCATTTTTCATTTTTCATTTTTTTTTTTTTGATATATGTTTGAAGATTTTATTAATTTGAAAACTTCATCAAGTTCCCGTAAAAGCTAAATTAGAGCTTTTTAGAGAAGCTTAAATATTGAGCTTCTCCAAAATAGCTTTTTTAAGCAGGCTTTTTGTCATAAAGTGCTTATTGACATTAACCAAACAGCCTCTGTTTTAATCAAAATAACTTTTACCCTTCAAGAAGTGCTTTTGAGCTTTACAAAAGCCCTTGCAAACACTCTTATACCACTCATAAATGTGTAGCTTGGTTCCAATGTAATGGGAATAAAGCTTTGAAGCTTATGGTAATATAAAGACTACGCATAAACGTCCATTACAACAAAGATAAGATTTCTCGCTTTTGTAAATTTCACATGGCTTTACAGGGGTCCAAAATAATAGTTTGGAACATCAACTTTAAAGTTTGATAACAATCAATTTCTCATTTACTAAGAGTGAATTACTATCTAGAATTTACTTGAAACTTTGTTGGATACAATTACGATGGAAGCTAGGAGAACTTACTATAGCCAAACATTGTTCCTCTCACAAACCATAATATTTTGATTTCCAGCCAACCTAATCTTTTCAGCAGAATTTACCATGACCTGCAAAACCAAATCGATTATCATTTTAGAAGACACAAATTGACAATAATTTTGGACCGGAAATGGACATAATTAGCATGTGGAATGAAAAAAAGAAATATATATATAAGAAAAAGAAAAAGATCAAAAGCCTACAGGAGGAGCACAAAATTGGCCTTTCTTTACATTAATAATTTTCCCCGTCTTGGCAGCTGCAACAAGCAGATCTGTCTTCATTCCAAAAAATGACAAAATCAATATATGTAAGCTGCCCCCAGAAATAACTTAAAAGAATGGATTTCATATTTAAAGAGCATGTTCAAGTAAGGCTAGTTTGGTTATAGCTATCAACCTAACCTGCCGGCATAAGAAAGCAGGAATCTGAATTATGTCTGCAATCCTGCCAACTGCTTCGCACTGCGAAAAATCACGTATTATAGTCCAGAGATGAAACATCGCTGTTGCTAAGTTGAAACTAGTTGTACATGCATAACTTTCAATGACATAATATTGAATGATCTAAATACTAATCAAAAGGAAAATAAAAAAGTGTATAGAAAATTAGAGGGGGTGCATGGCCTAAGTGCCAGTTTCAGTTTAAAATATATATATATAATTATTCCGGACCAGCAGGTTTCTGAGTTACATGCAATTCTTGTGTAGTCCACTTGTATTTCCCCATTCTCTTTACCTACTCAAAAATGGAGCAGTATTTTTTTCCAAGATGACCATCAAGGAGCCAAATAGTGTGTGGATTACTTATGGCATATAAGGTTTAAGATTTTAACTCATCAGCTTCAAGTCTGGGAACTGAGAACCAATGGCTTTGTTAGAAGGCAAGATACATCACAAAAGCTCAAATGTGAATTAGAAGAGTGCACCATCATACAAGAGAACACTGGATGACTAATATTCACTTTATCGTTTCCATAAAATACTTTTGGGAGACAAAATTGCTTGTCTCAGATCTTGGTATAGACAAAAGAATAAGAACTTTTCTCCAGATTCATAGAATGGGTCACTATTTGCACAAAATCTGAGAACATTATACTAGATTTAATAATTTAAATAGCCAGAAAACAATTTCATAGTTCTACTATCATTGGAGACTTGTTTGGTAATCAATTATATATTTAAGTTGAAGTTGTACATAACTCGAAGAGCAGCCTTTACAATAGGGTAGAACGATTTGTCTCGTGCACATCAGTGACTACAGGAAGATCATGTGTTGTCTTCATCCGTTCAAGGATCTAAGAAAAAAAGTAGAAACGCAAATGAATGGACATTTATTGGCATCACACAGGCTTACCCATTGTAAAACTTCTAGTAAACTTTGTAATTGACTTCCCATTTAAAGCAATATCACATAACATTGCAACATACAACTAAATAGGACCGCTCATATAATTAACAATAAGAAAACTTGTTAAATTTCTTATAACTAAACACAACTACAGTTTCATAACACTAAGAATCACAGTAGTGCATGTATTTAAACCCATAACACCAATAATACCTTTAAGCCTTCTTCCAAGCCAGGTCCGCGAAACGACTTAGAGGATGTCCTATTAGCTTTATCAAAGCTCGACTTAAAAACCAATGGCAACCCAAGCCTAGAAATAGCAAAATTTTAAAACGCCATTAATCTAAACAATTTTACTTCCAACATAAATTGCATCATATTACACGAAGATTCGGAGTCGTGGTGAGAAGTGATTGCCTTGATATTCTTAGCCATAAAAAGAACGTGATACTCTGATTCAATCACATTGGGGACTGCTAACAGGAAAAATGGCTCCACAGTCTGCTTTTCCAACATTTGACAAATACATGAAACTTTTCAGTAATTAAAAAAAATGTCGATGAATCCATGTCTGCAGTAAGAATTAAAAAAAAATTATAATAATAGTAATACAGAAAAATTATAAAAAAATTCGGGAGAGGATTAAATATTTGTAAGTTGAAAATGCTAAATTTAACGTGCCGTTTAGGATCTAAGAGCTAATTGCAAGTTTTCGCAGAGAGACAACATTACCACTGCCAGCCCACGCTCAACCAGGAAGCAGTGAAAAATGATCTCCGGGTAAGTACAGTTAAAAGTGACTGTTGCAATTTCAACATGGAAGTGATCGGTCTCAGCCAGGCCAACCCAAATTAATATGAATAGCACCAGTAGGAAGGACTGTGAATACGACAATTTGTGTTTGCACCTGACTAAGAAGACAAGTAGCCTAAATAACCTTTCGTTAAAGCATGGTTTGAATGAATTATTTTTAATCATATATTAGTCGATTATTATAGGTCGATCACGGATTCAAACTATAGTACAGATGACTTATAGTCGATCATGACATCTGCATAAATGAGCTGATCAACTCGAACACATTAAAAAAACCTTGATAACTAAATGTACATTTAAAACATGTTTAATGTACATTATTAACGATACTTATTCACATATAAAATGGCGTGTGACATACATAGCAATGCGAGTATGGGACTCATCTAACAAAGTCACAAACTTCTCTCAAATAAAATTACAAACTTGAGCCACGCCCAAGACTACCACATGGTGTCATGGGAAGCTTGGTAATTTATATTATTACTGAAAAAGAAATATTATTTATTCTATTATAGTGACCAGCATAACGGTTTATATTTGAAAGAACTATTTGGTTCGTGGAATTAGGTAGGGGCACACATCTCGGCTTATAATGAAACTGTATATGTGCAAAAACCGTAATCAAATTTACAACCAAATGCATTACATATGTTGACTATTTCAATACAAACTAAAGTCCGAAACATTTAGAACACCATGTGCTGAGGTCTATACATACACCTCTTGAAACTCAACAGGAACAAGCGCAAGTCCCAAACATCCACTTGAACACTCGTTCAAGGGCTCTTACTTAGTGACCTCCCGCGTTGCGGTTCCATGACAAATAAGATGGGTCTCCAAGTTGCCTGAATAAAGAAATCATCATATCAATGACATTTTTCTAAAGAGGAATAGGTTCATGCTAGCAAAATTCAACATATTATTGGGAACCGCAGAATGAGAAAGGTCCCAGCAAAGGCACAGTCTAGAAGGAAAACACAAAGTACTGTGTGCTCATTTGAAAATATTGCATTCGGAAGTACTGGAGGATCCTCCAACATTACAGTTAATTTGGATAATCTGGCATGTCGTGAGAACACGTGGTGGCATGTGAGACCAAATTATAGTTCTCAACTAACAACAAAGAAGGTTTCATTTCTCAAATAAAAAACTTCCACAAAAATACTATAAGCCGAAAAAACAATGGGGGCAATATACCGTACCTTGGCTTAACTAGATAGATAATTGTGAAAACCATAGCGAGAAAGAAGCACAATCCACCCACTACAAGATATGCAATACCAAGAAAGTCATTCTTCCCTCCAAGCCAGCTGGTGGTAGAAAGGACAAGTTTCTTCTTGCCATCGAAACTATAGGTATTATAATTATTTTGCAATTCCACATTAATGACATCACCGGCCTCAAGATCCACCTCTATTTTCCCGTACAGTTTTCTGAAAGTTGGAAGCGCTGCAGTTCGCATCCAAACAATAAGGTCCTCCTGCTCACTCAACTGTTAAATTATATATTAGTAACTGATGAAATTAGCCTGGTCCAGAAAGAAAACCGATAAAAATAAATAGTAAGACTGAAAAATTTATACATATCAGTTATCCTAGCCATGTAACATCAATAACAAACTTAAGCATGATCTAGCATCGTGTCACTTCAGTGTGTCACTGAGACAAGTTTGCAATACCACTAAAGATGAGTGTATCAGTACAAGCGGCAAGCATATGTACTGCCAAAGCAACAAATTCAATATCCACTATCCAGCTCACTTTTCTTCTTTACAGAAGATCTCTCAAAAAGAAATCAGATAATGAGTCCATAACAGTGGAATCGTCTTAGTTTTCTGTTTATTATGTTCTTTTAACTTAATTTGTGTTCAAAAAAGAAAAATTGAAGCATGTCCAACCACAAAAAAATATGATGATATGGTAAGAAAAACATTTTCATATTTTCGAACACAGCAACATAATAGCAAATTATTTTCATATGATAATATATACTGTTACATGTTAAATAAATAAACAAGTATATCATTATCCTTAGCCGATAAACTCATATGTCGACAAATCATGACCAAAGGTAAATATCATGCATGAGAGTAGTGATTATTTATCTGTGATTAAATATGACTGGAGGCTTACTGATTTATTTGCATCGAGGCGTGCTCCACCGACTAGAGTATTATTTTGAAAGTTCTTTGGGAAGACATTTTTGCCAAATTTGTGATCTCTATCACTCTTCCACGAGATCTCTCTCTTGTTTATGGTCACCGACTGGTTGTTGCGAGTGAAGTCATAAGTATCATTGAACAGGCTCCAGGCTATAAGACCGCAAGGTACAATTGGCATGTTGTTGGCAGTAGTATCTTCAGGCTTACAGGAACTTGTGTCATCCTCATCTCCTGAATTTCTCAATTGCTGATCACTTCGGCTCTTCACATACCTGGGATGGGCATAGATATCAACCACATAATTTGAAAAATAAAAAGAATAACGAATTAATAAATTAATTAAGATTTCCTAACAAATTTGCAAAAGATTTCTAATAGACAACCATTACAAGATACCAGAAGAAAGAATTTAATTTTTCAGTGGAATCATTTATCTTATAGAAGAGTTCTATATCTATAACAAAAACAAGGACTCACTTACACTTGTCCACAGAGGTAGGAATTCAAAATATTCCATCAATGAAGCAGTTAAATATTTTTTCCAATTTAGTGCTCAGAATATAGAAACATTAAAAGTACCTGCGGTGATTCTGGTAGAAATTGTCAAGCTGATAATATACATAAATGGGCTGTTCCATGTGTTTTGGAACCTGATATGATTAATCAATAGTTATCAAATATTAGATTTTAAAATTATACCAAAACATTGACATAAAATGCAATTGCCACGACAAAACTCATAAACCGTCGAATGAAAACTCACCCTTAGAGTTCTCCTGCAGGTTTTATCTCGAGGGCTTTGTATAAAACCAACTTTATCATTTCTTAAATCCGAAGGAATGCAATCAGTTTCGTACCGATCAATAATTTCAACAACCTGATGAAATGAAATCACTNGAGACAACTCCAATGGGAATAAAGATGACACTGACAAGCAAGAAAGCTGAAATCACCTGCACAGAAAAGAGTTTGTGAGAAGGTATAAATCCATAGGTAAAATAGATCCCCGTAATGTGGTGAATTAATAAGGCAACAGTAGTATGTAGGAACAGTATAATATCTACCCATTTAGGTGTTAGAATAGGCTTGCATGCTGGAAGTTCTTGTTGCGTAAACCTTGAATCTGAAGAAATAATGAAAACAAAAAAGATCCTTTAATCAATCAGAAACCAAATTGTTATCAAAATACATATGAATTATTGCTGCACAATAATTTCTGAAGATGAAAAAAGGTATTGAATCGATATTCCCATATTTTACTCACTAATGCAACCTCCAAACGAAATTGAAAGCCCAAGCATTCTGTTTGGAAATGTTCCCATATAAATAGTATGTTTTAGTAAGTCAAACAATTGTTTTTTACATTTTGAAAATGCCCCTAAGAAATAGGTAATTGCATCCTATGGATGATACTTGTAATGAGTTGGTAAGCATCACTGTCCTTTCTAAAACTTTTAAGCCCCTTTAAAAGTGACATTCATGCAGGAGGAAAGGATTTTTCATAGCTAAAAACAAGTATACTCCATGAAAATTCCAAAACAGTGTCAACAAGTATAACTTGATATCACACAGAGTAATGCACAATCTTTGTCATAGACAACAAACCAATAGGAGAACTGCATCATGGCCTGCAGCTCATTTGGTCAGGCAATCTTTATATGGATCATATGCACTTATACCTTAATTAACCATCTGTCCACTTCAAGTCTTTAACTATATAGCTCGCTCGATCAATATTTTTTTGATTCCAGACTCAGGAAAAGGAGTATGATTATGTTCCACGAGATTGATGGAAGAGAAGTATTGGCCAGTCCCTGTGAATCCATTAAGAATTCCCCTATTGGATTTAAATCCTTGCTAATTCTGAGATGTGAGCTTCCAGAACCCAACCTATTGAACTACTCAGACCCTGAAACACTGGAACTAGGCTCAGATGATGCTTTAAAAAAAGCCTACAGACACATACATTTGGGGCGCCATTGTAATTTACCATTTCAGAACCTCGTAGGCAAATAAGTTTGCCAATTAAAATTCGTATTAATAATCAATTTAGTCCACGATGCATTGTGTTGACAAAAATAATTTGTATTCTAAAATAATTTCCAAGCCTTAATTTATGCCTTTAATGGAAACCCATACAGATATAATCCGACTTAAGTTTACTACTGTTGGCAGCAAACATGCCTATAAAATTGGAGAAAATTTATGCAGCCCAGTATGTTTGGCAAGTGTTTATAAACATGATAAAAGTCAAACCACTTTCATCGAATCCACCTGTACTATCCACTTATTCGTATGCTTAAATATTGTGCGGGTACCCTTTGTAACATAAAATAACATGCTTAATACACTTTCCAGCGATATACATATTAACGAGGATTCGAAGACAAGCCCCCACCCTTAAACCCAGTTAAATTTTCAAGACAATTGTTTGCGTAGTACCTATCAATTTCCAATTTAAATATCATTCAATATAAATAAGAATAATCAAGATACGAAAACCAGATTGTGTATGAAGAGAAAAATACATTTGGGTCGCTTGGAATTCCTTCTGGGCGCTGTCGAGTCGGCTGATCCAGGTCCTCCGGCACTCGTTGACGGAGCATTCGAGTTCATTACTTCAGCGTATATATTTTCCCTTTCTTTGCAAAAATTATCGTGAAAAACTAATGATAGATCAATTAGAAATATGGAAACTAATAAATAAAGAGGCTCTGAATCTGGACGATATCAAATTTTGGAATTTAAGAAAATACTTTTTATAAGCAATCGAGAGAAATGGGAATTATGAGGGTTTGTTATATATCTCACGCTCTTTCTTCTTCCTTGACTTCGAAATTTCTTCCCAATATTTCTCTATTATTAGGGCGGCGGTCCACACAACAATTCTTCTCTCTAGAAGTCAAATTAATGCTGTAGAGATTAGAGATTGAAGATTGGACACAGTAAAACCGCGTCCCGCAATTCGGACCCAGTTCGTGGAAAAGAAGAGAGAGAAAAAAGATAATTAGGGTTTATTTGGATTAAATCATTGATTGATGAAAATAAATATGTCAATGGGGTTAATTTTATCACCAAACTTTATATTTATTGTTATTATAATTATTCTATTTTATTTTATTTCATCATGATCATTCCAACAATATATTTAATGTTATCATAACCACTTCATTTTATTTTAATTCATCACGATCACCCAACTTTTTTTAACGTTTCACCATAACCATTCAATTTTTTTCCGTCATTTTCACTAAATTTAAAAGAGATAAGGTAAACGATGATTTTACATTATATATATAAAATAATTTTTTAAAATAATAATAAAATAAAAACTTATTTTAAAAAATTATTTTTAAACTAAAATAAAAAGTATTTAAAAAACTACTTAAGAAAATAAAATAAAATAAAAAGTTATTTTAAAAAACATTACTTAAAAATAAAATAAACTAAAAATTTATTTAAAAATTAAATTAAATTAAATTAAAGTTATATTTAAAAAAGTTACTTAGAAAAATAAAATAAAATAATTTTTAAAAAAAAATAAAATAAAAAAAACTTTTATTTGTTTTTTAAAAATTAATTGTATATATAATACGAAGTTACCATTTTACCACTTTTAAAATTAGTGAAAGTGAAAAAAAATGTGTCATCATCGTTAAACATTATATGAAATTGAGTTGTCATAATGAAATAAAATCAAATTAGATGGTCAGATGACACCAAGTATAAAGTTGGTAATTATAATAAAATAAAATTCAATTGGGTGATCACAGTGACACTAAATATAAAATTAGGTGGTTATCGATTGATTTAACGTGCCAATGGGTAAAAGGATAACACAAGAGGTCCGTCAAACTTTAGGCATAACTTCATTTTAGTCGCATATTTTAGGGAAAATAGCAAATGAGGTCCCTAAACGTTTATGCGTGTTTTCATCTTGGTACCCATTCTTCAAAATGGAGTATTGAAGTTCTCAAACTTTCATTTTAGTAACACTTTGGTCCTTAGTGGACTACTTTACACTTTTTTCAGAATTATGTTATTTGTACAATATTTTTGCACAACATTGTTGATAATGTTGGTTGTGACAATAAAGTATTGATTAAAATGATGAATTATTTTTTAAACTATTCATGACAACATGTCACGTGACATGTTGTCAACAATGATGTCAAAATCATTGTACACAAAGCATTGTTCATTTTTAAAGTTAACATTCTCAAAAATTTTGGAAGGACAAATTTACCCTTGATTTCAAAAGAAAAACTAATAATGAAAAGAACAAAGAATATAAAAAAAAAAAATCTTGAGTGTCTTTTTAGCCCTTATTTTGTATCATTTATAGATTTTTACAATCGATCAAACCATTTTTTATACACATATTCGTGGGACTCAAATACACTAACATACTTATTCACGGAAACCGTGTAAATTTGTCTAATGGGATATAAGTGTTGCTAAAGTAAATAAAAGATAGGGATATATATACCACATTTTGAAGATTGGGAACCAATGTGCAGCACACGTCAAGGGTTGGGAACTTCAGCTGCCATTTTCCCAAGAATGAAAAAAATTCAAACTCATACATTCATTTAGGAGACTTTTCCAATATTGAAATTAGGACGGCACTTCCTAACTTTTCTACCGGTGTGGATTTATTTAAAATTTAAATCCTCATTCTATTAAAATTTATAAACCTAAGTCCCTATGGCCCTATGTAACGAATTCGACCAATATAGTTATTAAATTCACAAGCAACTTTCACGTGACGTGAAGTTGGACATTAGGTGGTTTGAAAATTTTGTCCTCTAGATTTAAGTCACGTGAAAGACGCGTACAATTTTCATATTCATATTTACAATGCAAACTCCCACTTTTTAACACAAAAATCATGTTGAAATAAGTGCAAACATGACTTTACAAATTGAAAGACGTGAATACTTGCAGCCAAGTTGAAAGGAACTTAAAACTTCAGTATGAGTTTCGAGAAAAAATAAAATAAAAATTTGAGTGACTAAAATGAAATTCCATCTAAAGTCGGGTGGCCTGTAATGTTTTACATTTGTATTGTAAGTTTTTGGGTGGCCTTTTTTGGAAAAACAGTATTTTGAATAGTGAATTTTTTAAGAATGTGTGATTAAAAAATATAAATAAAATTGTGTTTACGTGTAAAATATTTTATTATGTAAATGTGCTGTTGAAAATGAATATGTAAAAAAAAATTGAAATAATGGAGGATTAACGTGGGCTAAAATAAATGTGTTGCACCAACCATAACTGGTGGTGAACGAAAAAAATTGTCATCCTCTCAAATCGAATTGAAACCATGAAAATTTTTAATTAATCCTATTTTTGACAGTTCCCTTATATACCCTTTTGACGTGTGAGTTAATGACGTAATAATTACAGTACAAATATTGTAATTTCGAGCGCGTTAATGACATACCAAAGTTGAGATTTTGGCTATGGTGATGGAACTTTGATTGAATGAAATTGGGTTTGCCAATTTTATTTGAGGTTTTTAGGATTGTGAAATAAGGTTGAACATGGGTCAGTTCGATTCGATTCTAACGGGTATTTAATAAATAGAACTGTCGGGTTCAAATATAATTATGGAACCGTTCGATTTCGGTTACATTCGGTTCGATTTGGTTCCATTTAGTTATGTTCGGTTTCGTACAATAATTAATTTTTTTAACATTTACAGCAACATTACATAAATACAACTAATGACATGTTCATTCGTAACTTTTA
>CAIGRN010177512.1:0-14207 GCA_903798345.1 Fraxinus anomala
TAACTGCTTGCAACCGAGATTTATGAATTGTGGGATGAACCGTTTCAATAAATCGTATGTCGCTTTAAATAATAATAAGACATTATCTTTCCCCAGATCTTGTGTCTCGCAGGCTTGAACGACGAGGGTTCTCCATTAGTTGGACGTCTTGCAGGCTTGAGCGACGACGAGCCTCCACTACTTGGGCGTATGTCAGGCTTGAGCGATGATGAGCTTTCATTACATAATTCTGTCTTGGGCTTCCACATGGTCTTGTTTGGACCCATCGTTCGAATTTCTTAGCTGGGCTTCACTCTCTAAGTCATTTAATTAGGCCTTATTATTTTTGTATGTCAACACTTCTATAAGTTAAATTTATGAAAATATGTTTTTAAACCAATACCAATGGAAAATTAAATTGAAATCCATGGACATGACATTCTGATTTCGTTGGTAAATGTATGAATTTAAAAAGCAAAAAGTTATTATGAAAGTTTCTAAAATATGGGACGTTACTAAGGCTTTTGGCAATCGTCTTAATTGTTTAGAGGTTGAGTCGACTACGATGATTACAAGAAAAGATCACTAAAAATACTAAACTTAAAACTTCGAAATAAGAGAAAAAATTGAGAAAAAGTCAGGAAGCACGTATACATGAAATGCCTCATATTAGGGTTAATTGAGGGATTCAAAAGAAGCAACCCAAAGGTTACAATCCGAAGCAGATCATCACCGATGGCAACATCTGGCTAAAGGTAGAATAACAAAATTCAATCAACACTTTTAGCCTCCGTTTGGATTATATGTTTATAAATAATGTATAAATTCAATTAAAAGTCAAACATTAATTTCAAATACACATTTATAATTACTATTCATTATTATTCACAAACATCGTTGAGCGGAGTTGGTCAGCCCTTAACACCCTATGAGCGGAGCTGAGTAACCTACGAGCCCATTCGTTTATTTTTATTTTTCCTTAAACTTCAAAAATTTAAACTCCTTTCATTTTTCAGGATTTAGGATTGACTACTTTTATATGGATGGAGTTAGAGATGACAAAAAAAAACTCATTCAACCCGATACCTGTGGAGCCCTGCCTCGAATGGGGTAGGGATTACTCGCCTAACTGGGTAAATGGGGTGGGGACGGGGTGAGGGTCATTACCCTGAAGTGGATACGGGGCGGGTACGGGAAACATAGTCCATGTCCCGCTACCCGCCCCGTTTAAAGTTAATTTCAAATTTAAGTTTTTTATCGAACAAGAATAATAAATTTATCATCATTTTTAAAGAGACCATAAGTTATTTTTAACAAATTAGTAAAAAAATTAATAATATTTACGAACTAAAGAGATAAAAAAATTAAAATAAATAAATAAAATAAATAAAAAATAAAAAGATAAAATAAATGGGACAAGAACCTGTCCCGTTCCTGCCCGAACCCGTCCCGTCCTGCTTTAACCGGGTATGGGGATGATGTAAGGTAACAAAAATACCTGACGAGACGAGGGTGGAAATGGCCGACATGTCCCATATCCGCCCCATTGCCATCCCTAGATGGAGTTAAATTTTGCTGAAGGGAAAAAATAATTTCTTTATAATGTAAAGCTTGAATAATAGAAAGATAAATAAATAAAAAATGACTAATATAATTTTATGACTTTTATTTTAACAATTATTACTGTGATAATTAAGTGTTCTTTACCTTTCTTCATCAAATAAAATATGAAGAATATAGTCGGGATCTAATATTTATAATTAATGATAAATGCATTTTATACACTCAAAACATGGATGATTGTGGGTAAATATATTAAAATATGACTTAATCTTATATAAATTATGTTTTACAGGACAACATTGATGAATATGGTGAAATTTAGGAGAAACAAACGAAAAAATGACTAGATTGGAAGAAAATCAAAGTTCAGGGACCAAAGTGCCAATAACTAAAAAATGATCCGGAAGAAGAAACGAAGATGCAAAATAGTCGAATACCAATTGAGCGAATGAATAAAGCATTGAAAGAAGAAGAAACGAGAAAAGAGATCAAGAAACGAAAAAACAGAGTTCGGGAACTAAAAAGCAAAAAAATGGACTTTTTCCTATACTATGTGGTCACATAGTACATTTATCCATGTGGTCACACAGTAGGCAACATGAGTTAGGCTGAAGTTAGATGAACTATGTTATAGCACGCGATTGAACTATGCTATAGCATAGTACATTTTCAGAAGAAAATTTCTGGTTTCCTTTTATGACTCAAACTCTTATGAAAATAATATTTGGGACGTCTTTTAAAGAATTAGGGCCATCTAGAAACATATTACCACGTATTACAACACATTAAAGAACATAGAAGATGACAAGAAATATCAAGAGAGATTCCACGACGTCAAGATCCAATCAAAATTCATAATTCAGGTGATGTCTACTCTATATAATACTTGTTTTCTTCTTCATAATATATTATGTTATATTTCTTTATATCATGAGAATCATGAATCTGGTAATATGAGTTTTTAATCATTAATTCTACATATTTGATATTGAAAACACGTTTATGAATTTTGAATGATTTACATGATTATCTTTTCTCTACAATTATTATGCACAATAATTATATGAATTTGGTGATTTACTTTTTGTGTTAGAAAGAAGGAAAATAGGTTCGACGTAGTGTAAATCGTCATAGGATCTGATAGAAAATATAAATATGCCGCTATACTCTATATGAATCTTTAAGTGTTCATAAAAATTCACACACTCTTATATATTTGCATTAATCATAGAAATATAGTCGAGTCATATATGATAGTATGTTTAACATTACCTTAGAGGTATTGTTGAATAAAACAGAAACGTTGATTCTTCAAAATTCAACCGTGTTATCAAAGTATAGAAATAAGGTTAAAAATAATTATTAAATGGGAATTCAGAATCTTAGTGCACCTGTCATTTATTAAAACACATTAACTTGCATTCAGTATAATTTACATTGAGTTTAGTTAATTCACTCATAATTGTTTAGGTATATTATTTTAGTTATAATTTTGTCACAAAAAAATACATCACATTATTATTGTTTTGGTTACAGTCGGGATAATTAAAATTGAACTAAATCAATCTTTGTCTAACGATAATTGGACTCAATTTCACTTTATTATTTATTTACGAACCGTACACTTGCGATGGTTTTAAATTGAAAGATATTTTCGTGAATAATTTTTTTAGCGTTGTTGTCAGGGGATTAAATTTTAGTTTGATTTTATTTACTTAGGTACTAAGTCAAACATTTTTAGTTATTTAGTTTATCTGAGTGCTACTATTGTTCTTCTTTCGATTTTGTATGCAAATGTCCCTTAACGGTGAATTGACTCCATCTAGAAATCAAAAGCACATTTCATCGTAGACAAAGGGAAGCAAGAGCAGCACAACAAAAAGACCAAAAACAGCAAGTACAAATAGCTAATGAACAAACCAATCCAATAGTTCAAGTCAGCAAGGAGGAAGCCGTTGATGAGGGAAATATGCTTGTTGGGGATTTCATGACTCCACAGATCATTTGAAATCAATCCAGCATTGTCTACCCTCCATTTGAGCAGCCCAATTTCCAGCTGAAGACCAACGTTATGCATTTATTTCAGAATGGATATCAATTTTATTGTAGACTTGAAGAAAATCCACATACATATGTCTTTCGATTCTTGGAGATGTGCCAACACTTCCGATATCAGGATATTTCAGATAATGCTATCAGACTGAGTCTGTTCCTATACACCTTGAGTGATAAAACACTTAAGTGGTTGGATTCCCGAACCATCGCCAATATCAGCATGTGAAATTATCTCGCCCAAAAGTTCTGCATAAAATTCTTTCCACTAGTCAGGATAGCAAAGTTGAAGCATGACATATCTATCTTCCATCAAGGCGAATCATAATCTTTTCATGGAGCTTGGAACAAGTTCAAAAATATGCTTTAAAAGTGTCCTCATTAAATTATCGGTAAGGGACTCCAGGTCCAATATTTCTATACGGGACTTCTTCCATCTTTCAAAAACATGATGGATTCTTCGTCTAACAGCTCTTTATCTACCAAGACAATTAATGAGGCTTTGAAATTATTTGAGATAGTGACTACTACTTCGGCTATGTAGGCTTCTGAGCGAGTTGTTCAAAAGAAAGCGCTGAGGGTATACTAGATGGATGCTTACTCAGTCTTGTTTGCAAAAATAGATTTCTTATTTCATAAGATGAAGAGCATATCACAAATAGCTAACGCAGCACAAGCCAAGAAGCCAAGTTGTGAGGAGTGTGAGACGGATCATAATACGAAAAATTGTCCTATTTTGGCACAAGAAATGGAACAAGTGGATTTTGTACAATGGGGACAACATCAACAAAATAATCCACATTCAGATACTTATAATCCAAGTTGGAAGAAGCACCCAAACTTCTCTTGGGGTAACCAGAATAGGCCATATGGTTAGTTTCAGCAGCGAGAGAAGAAATATCAGTTGGAAGAGATGTTCGAAAATTTATGGAGAAAACAAATCAATACATAGAAGCTAATAATCAGTTCATAAAGAAGGCCGAAACAACTCTCCAAAATCAGAGTACTGCATTAAAAACCTAGAGATTCAAGTGGGACATATGGTACTTTCTATAACTGGCAAAGCACCAGGTACATTACCTAGCAATACAGAATCAACCCTAAAGAACACGCCAAAACAATTACAACTAGTTGTGGGGTGCAAATAAGGAAACAATACATTCTTCAGATGAGGAAAATGTGGAACAGACAACAAAAACAACTGCTAAAGAAAGTTCAGAGGCACCACGGGTTAAGGTAACCACTCCTATCAATACTTACGAGTCTCCTATTCCATTTCCCTAGCGACTTTTGTTTCAAAAGTAAAGTGCATATCTTTCTTGAAAAATCATCTTCTATAAGTAGATAGAATCTAAATCCACTTAAGGTATTTACAGATGTTGGACCCCAGAGGTCAGCATGTAGACAATCTAAAATAAAAGTAGATATATGAATTTCAGATTTAAAAGGTAGTCCGCTCTGTTTTCCAATTACATAGTCTTCAAAAAAATTTGACTTTTCAATATTATCATTTCCAAAACATTCAAGTATGTTCAAAATGATTAATACCTTTTCACTAATGTGGCCAAGTCTTCTATACCAGACTAAAAACTTATCAGAAATAGAGTTTAGAGCTACAGAACTGTGGCCTATTAAAGGTTCAGTATGTAGAGTGTAAATTTCATTTATCTTAGGAGAAGAAATAACTTTTTTGTCATCAAGGTTCAATTTTATGAGACTTCTGTGAATCATTATATCATATTTCTCATCGAATTCTTCTATGAAAAATTAGATTTCTCTGCAGTTTAGGTACATATCTGGATTCATTTAATTCAAGTATGTGATTACCGTTCAATAGCAAACTCAGTTTTCTTATTCCTTCAATTTGATGACTCATGTCATTGCCCATCTGAACTTGTCCTCCATTGAGATAAACAAATCTAGTAAACCACTCTCTAATGAGGCACATGTGGAAAGTGCAGCAAGAATAAAAACCCCATTCTTTTGAGTCTCTATTGGTTGTACTCACAAAAACAACACCTTGGATATCAAAATCATTCTTGCAAGCAATAGCTGTAAAACCATCAGAATTGTTCCTGTCCTTCATATCAAATTTTTTCTTAAAGCAATCTTTTATTAAGCATCTTGTCTTTCCACAATAATAATATTTTCTGACTTGGTTATTAGATTTCACTTGATTCTTATTTTTATTTTTGAATCTAAGATTTTGGGGTTTACCTTTCTTCTAAGAATTATAAATACACAAATTATTCTTCCTACTCTGGTTTAGTTTTTCTTTTATACGTAGCCCTTCGTCAATTTTAGAATCTTTGAATTTAGTTTTCAATTCCAGTTCTCTATTCCTCAACGCCGAGAAAATAATATCAACAGTCAGTGCATCTCTCTCTCATATTCCAAAGCATTTCTAGGTTCCTTGTATTTATCACTTAAAGAATACAACAGGGCAACACTCTGTTGATCATCAAAAAAAATTTCATTATATTTTAGCAAGTCTTGAATTAGTTTTTTGAATTTGTCAATGTTCTCTTCTAGGTAGCAGGATGAGTCAAACCCAATGTTATAGAATTGTCTTAAGAGGTAACACTTGTTAGGCATGGTCTTAGTTAGGTAAAGTGTTCTTAACTTAGTCTACAAAGTCTCAGCAGTAGTAGTTTCACCAACCTTTCCGATTACACTATCAGATAGGTGTAGAAAAATGGAACTTCAGGCAACCTCATCTAATTCTCGTCTCGTATAAGCACTGATCTCAGTAGCCTAAGTTCCGTCAAGGCCAGCAACACATTTCTGTTGTAACAATAGAGCTCTCATTTTCAAGCGCCAGAGACTGAAGTCTCTAGTACCATTCCAAATCTCAACTTCAAATTTGTGTGCAGTGGTCATCTTGACAAATATGATCACAAACGTACAGTTATACAACACACTTAAATTTGACCAACTTTATAGAATCACAGAATGCGTAAATTTCATAATAGGGTAGGTAATAAAACTTGTGCCTACTAATCATGCAATTTGCACAATCACAGTATTGCAATTATTAGATAGAAGTATCAATTATGACATGTTTAAGGAATAAAAACCCTTGAGTCCACTACTCCATCAAATTCCTAGATCCTCACAAGAGATCTTGGATAAAGGAAAACAATGATAAGTTTCTTACCTTAATAACCAAGTAAAAAATTAACAGGAAATTTGATAATGGTAGGGTAAAGATAGAGATAGTACATATTTACTAGGATTTGAAATCCTAAAATTTCAGAATGAGAGGAGTAGTCAAAAAAATACCAGAAGCGAACCAATGTGTAAAGAAATCAGCATAAATCAAAGCGAGTCAACTAAATTCACCGGAACTCAGTGAATGAAAAACCAGGACTTAGTAGTAAATCACACTAGAATCGCGAAAACTCGGTAAAAACAACAGACCTTGCAAGATCAAGAGTGAGTCAAAAGGTTTTTTAGAGAAAAAGTGATTAAAACCTCAAGAACAATAAGAGATCGTAGTAGATCTCACATATATAACCCAGAATATACCAGAATCACCAAGAGATCTAACCAGAAAGTTGAATCGAGGGTAGACCAACTAAGGTTTTTTTTTTTTTTTTGAAAATAAAAAATAAATCCCAACCCAAATGTTTTAAAGAAAAGTGCTATGATACCACTTGTTGGTTCCAAAGCCCTTTTTAAAAGCCAATTTAAAACAAAAATCGTTACAAAAGGTAATCACATAAATGAAAACAACAAGAACACAAATGATTTTTCGCCACAAAAGGACTGGATGTTCAGCCTTTAGGCTTAATCACTTGTTGAGCATTTGCAAAGAGATATATCTCCAGTTCCACTAATTTCAGCAAAGAATCGTACAGAATGTATGAAAAAATTAGTGATTTCTTCACAATTTTTCTTCTAGTCTCTCTATTTACAAATTAGTAACCAAAATTCTTAATCTCACAACGATTGTACACAACAACCAGAAATCTCATTAAAAGAACAGAGGTTAAGGCACGAAGAAAGGATTACAGATTTACAAAGAAACCTTAAAAACATTTAGAGAGAAAACACACCAAACATTTAAAAGAAAGGAGACGAAAGAGAGTGAGATTTATATCTCACACCCCAATAGACGCATCCAAAAGACAAGAGTCAGCCATGTAGACGGCAGACATAATCCCAGTTATTCAGAGGCAAAAGTGTGTTCCTTAATAACACCGTTTTTATCATAATGAACTCAACCTAAATCAAAATAAGTCGGCCAAAGTAAATAATAGTGAGGCAGTCCATAATCTCAACAAGTTACAGGGAAGTTAAAAATAAACGTCTACCCCTTTGAGGGTGGTCGAGTTGGTGGAGCAGGTAAATGCGGAGATCAAAGATCTCGATTCGAATTACATGCCAACACTTTCTTGGTCGAGTCCGTTCACCGGGTTTGTCTAGTGTGATTATCTCTCCTGTATGGTTTGCAGACTACTGCACATGGAGCGGAATTTACCTAATTCGCATTCACAGAGGTCAGGCATCCACCCCTTTTGAGTGGTCGGGGCTTTGCTAGCAGATAGCGATTGTGAGTTCTTACATCAAAAAATAATAAAAAATAAACGTCCTATAGTGACTAATATCGTTATCTTGACTTTTCATTTCTATTTCATTCATGAATTAAATGTACAAGAGTCTACTCAAATTTTCCTTCTTGCGTACCATCTAACGTTCCTTTATACTGCACAAAATAACTTGTGAAAGTCAATTCGAAAAATACATCAACATTTTTAAAATTATTGAGGCACGTGCTACTCTTCTCAACGGTTGTAGGCAATGAAAAGTTTATTTTGCTAATAAAAATCAATTTTTTAATATATCATAGTAAATAAAATATATAATTGAAAAGTTGTGAGTCTATTAAAAATGAGTGGTTAAAATTAATTATCGACTTTGACTTAATTTAAAAAAAAAAAAAAAAAAATTTTAAGCTACACCAATCATGGAGTGTGTGATGAATTAGCCTGATACAATCT
Source organism: Fraxinus anomala (assembly GCA_903798345.1). NCBI lineage: Eukaryota > Viridiplantae > Streptophyta > Magnoliopsida > Lamiales > Oleaceae > Fraxinus > Fraxinus anomala. The sequence goes on from CAIGRN010177512.1 coordinate 8,598, forward strand.
TTGAATAGGGCTGAAAAAGCACAGTATGTCCACCTGGAACGATACAATTTATAGTTCTACCCCTCTTGAATTCTACTAAAAATACCTAGATCGAGATAATAATAAGAAGTTGAAATTCTTTCAAGTATGTTGACACATTATAAATACAAGTTTAATAGCACAATCGCTTGCTTCATTGATTATTTCTTCTATAAGTTGACACCATGTTACATCTATTAATCAGCACCCTCAAAAATAAATACAACAATAACGTGAATAAATTAAATTTTGAGGAGGTATAGAAAAAATTACTCGTCACTTGGTACAATTTAATATATTTATCGCAAACAGATAATCAAATTAAATTGTATCATACCAACATCGGCCTTAATATCAGTAAAATAAAAGATTATAAGAAAATTAAAAAGGAAAATGTTTGGAATGTTTAAAGTTACATTCAAGGAAGCAACAAAAATAACAGCTGCAACTTCGATAATTTTATTGCACAAAGATTTAATTGAAATAAATGTCTCCAAACAACAAATTATTTACAGAACAAATAGCAGCCTGTCCTCCTTCCTTTCACGTGAGGTGCTGCCATCATAACTCCTCTTAAAATATGGTGACCCAAATTTTATTTGGCTCAACTCGAAAAGTTCGCAAGCTCGTGATGTGACATATGTGGTAAAATTAAAATTATGAGAAAAAAATGAGGGTCTATGGTGATAAAAGAGAGATCTGACTTGTTTTATTATATATAAGATGTAATCATAACATCATATCATTTGAAGTAGTCGCACCTCTTGTAATCATCTTTGATATGGTAAAATTCTCCTTCTCAGTCATTGATTTTTTTCCGTTTTTAGTTTCAACATAAATCTTGTATTCTTGTTCTTAGTTTATATTGATTATTCTCATTTTTTCATAACAACTCCCACAACGGGCCACAGCCAAGCACGTTACACCAACCAGCTGCTGCGATTCTTATTTCATGTGTTGAAATTTACCTTACCAAATATGTTCTACACATTTACTATTTTATATTTTAGATTGTAGAGGATCGGCTTACATTTACCTCGTATTCTAATTCTGGAGCGTGGAGAATTGGATTATGTTTATCTTGTTTTCTAATCGTCCCGTGCTATTAAGCTCTCTAGTATACGAAATATATCGTAGAATTATTAATGGTTATTTCGGTGAAAAACTTCGAAGACAAAGTAAATAAAAAATAATAGCTAGAATTTGCCATGTTTGAGTCACATTAAAATTTTCATTTTCATTCTTCTACTTATTTTCTATCACACATTCTTCAATAAAATAATATTTTTATCACATTAATAATTTTTTTTTCTTTTTCAATCACATATTCTCCATCAATCTACTATTTCAAAATATACTCTTTTAAAATAATGTGGCTCAAATACACTCTTATCTTAAATTTTCGATCAACGAAGTCAATAAAATTCCAACATTTTATTTACAGGACGGGCCCATCAAATCATCACATTACAATTGGCATAAGTATATGCATATTCGTTGACTCCACTCCGATTCGAGTCCGGGACGACTCGGGGCAACTCGCCACCAACTTGCCATCTCCTTTATTTCACCTCGATTATTTAGTAACTCAGCGAAAAGCGAAAAAAATATTCGCCAACTCAATGAGTTAGTAAAAACCCACCTCGAAACACTCAATTGAGAGTGTTCAAATTTAATAATTTGCTGCCGTTAATGGCTAAAGTGAACCAACTCGGACTAGTCAAACCGGGTCAAATTCGTTAATTACCAGTCGGAAACTCCATGCAGAAGCGGTCGTGACTCAGCCCAAAGTTCAAGATTATTCCGAATTCCTACGTGGCAGTATCTCCGAAAATCCTCAAAACTCATAAATTGGGTCGAGTCGTTCTTACCGGCCAAGTAATGGAGAATTTCTTCAAACAGGGACTCATCACAAGGAATGGCCAACGGGCCTGCGTTGGTGAACCCGTACTCTTCCTCGGTCCGAACCAAAAGTTTCTTGAAAAGGGGGTGGTTCAGGTACGTCACGCGGACTACAAATCGTTTACAACTGGCGCCAACATTGACGACCACGTGACCCGCCGGCACGTCGGAGGATCTGAGGCGGGAGGTGGCGGCGGCTGCCTTCTTTCTCCACCGCCTTAACATTTGGCGGAGCCGTACAATGCTGTGGATTTTGTTGCATGGAGACATTTTTTTTATTTTTTTGGTATGCAGAAATTTTTAGAAGAAAATGATTTTAGTGAGGGAGGAGGATTTGATGGTGAAGGGGTTGCGTTATATAATGTTGGATGTACGAAAGAGCCCTTGATTTTTGCCGTAATTACTGTACAGACACTTGTGCTGATGTAGCTTATTAAATGCTTCTGATTGGATAAAATGCAAATTTACAGTGGATAGATATGGAAGAGTCTAGGAGTACTAAATGGTAATTAAACTTATTCCGGATTCTGTTAATTTAGAAAGCTAATAAAATGGATGAATTGGAATATATCGATGCGATTCCATATGAGCTCTTGATAGTAGAATTAGGGGTTGATATCTTTCTTAGAAGTACTCGAATCAAACATGAATCTAGTGTTTTGACATGATCTTCATATTTCGAACATCAAATTCCTAAGAAGTAGATTTAAAACATATAATGGTCTCCAAAGGATGTTTTCGCATTTAGCCATCACGGACCTACTATGGCGGACCCTCGCCAAATGTTCGCACAACACATAGCTAGATAAGTGGTAAATCATATTCAATTACTTTATTCGAAGAATGTTTTCCACGTATATAAAAATTGAGTTTTAGTACATATTTTTGAATCAATGAACATGATCCGTACATCTTAATTGAAAAATAAATGCTTGATTACGCTTAAAACATACTTTTAAGCTTACTTATACATAATCACTTTCTAGTTATATGAAATGTTTGTGTCGAATAGGATGACTAAGATAATCATTTCCTGAATGGAAAAATTAACATCTTGAGCTATAAGTCACACAAATTTACGTGAATATAATTACTTTTGATTCATGATAGTACTTGATATGACGTCCTTATGACATGTCGGAGGAGGGCTAGCCACAAGATTGTTAAGAACAATAGCAAATTATTCAAAATTTGTGAGTGGTAGGCTTATGGGTGTCCTTTTTAGTGCACGAAGTTGATAAGTCAAAAATCCAGACCTTCCACATGCAAGAGTTAAGAGACAAGTAAAATTAATCCATATTTTTCCCTAAAGGTAGTTGGCTTGGCTTTTTTCATATTAAAGATGCTTTTCTTTTTTCTTGGTACATTATTATGAGTTTTGCATTTTCTTATGTACAACAATTTAGAATTCTACATGCCTTACCAGGAACCATGTGCAAGACTGTCCCATCTTTCATTTTCTTTAAAATTCCTTAGCCAGCAACCCAAAAGAGAAACCCCCACTCCCAAAAATCACAAGCCATTTGCACCCTACATCTAGGAGTCATTTTCAATTTATAATGGGTAACTTTAAACATTATTGTATATTATACCTTTTATGATGAATTGTATTCGTTTACGGAAATAATCTATTCATTGATTCTTATTGCACATTTTGATTAGTATTTTTAAGAAAGCCCATTGCACTTGTCAGTACAACATTACTTGTTGACATGTGTCAATGACATGAAACTCTGAACCCTAGAAAATTAACCATTATTTGTGTTTATTTTGGGTAGCAAGATTTTGATAATGGTATTAAGATTTTAAAGACATTTATTGAAGGGTGAGTAGGAGGCCAAGGGCCCCAAGTAGAGTGCAGCTCCCTTAGCAACAATATTGGCACTTAAAAGTGACCCACTTGCTAAGATTTAAGGATCACAACATTTATGAATATTGTTCAATGTTTTGAGAAAATTTGTGTCCCAACACAGTCGAAATAATCTGACCAACATAATCCTATAAAATTTCTTCTTTTGTTTCTTTTGACATTATAAATATTGCATGACTTCATGATTGTACTCATGAGTCGAATTTTATATTACCGAAACCAGTTTATAGTATAGAACTAGTTTAACTGATGGTTAAATTTGAGGTGGTTTATTGATTAAATCGAGTTCTAGTGATTTTGGGATAATAAATAAATAATTATTGAATCCGGGCAAAGAAACTTTGAGTTTAGTACAATATACTTGAAATCACTCAAATAATTTGAACATTGATATAGTCTTGTACAGGCTCCCGATGTTTTCTAGCCCGATAGAAAAGGGAGCTAATGGACATCTAATGGGTATAAAGGAGAATTAATATTTCAAATCTTACCAAGTAACAACATAATCTTACAAAAGTTACAAGTACGGAGCTACCTCATAACCTTATCTTAAATTGTAGTCTTTCCTTTAGTGAGTGACTTATTTTCGTGTGAAATCATTATCAGTTTCAAGTTGTTAAAATCGAACCAAACGAGCCAATTCAATAAAAAAAATCGAAATCGATCTTGAAACCAGTACATTTGTATTAAAAATTGGAATTCTAGAACGTTGACATCACTTAAGAGGCTAGGTTAGCCCAAAGTTCATTTGGAAATCAAAATTTTAACCTACAACAAATAGGGGTTAAGTGAAGTTTTAATTTTTTTGAGTCAATATTTAACCTTTTTTTTTTTTTAACGTTTGTAACTTTTGACAATACTAGTTTTGAATTTGTACAAGGATATCATCATTTTAATGATGTATTTAACTAAAATTTTGACAACTCACTATAATTTAAAATGATACCTCAAAAATTATAATGAAGCTTTGTATATTTTGTCAATTCTATAATTTTGACATTTTAAATTTACGGTGAAGTGCCAAATTTCCATCGAGAAACCGACTAAAGAGACGGAGTTATGGAGACAACAAATCTTCATCATTGAGAAAATTGTTAGGCCCTATTTAACAATTATTATTTGTGAAAAATAGAGTTTTGAATAATGATTTTTTAAGAGAATGTAGTTAAAAACAAAAAAAAAATTAATTTAAACATGGAATTTTTTATTATGCAAATACGTAATTAAAAATGAAAATGAATTTTCAAATAATTGTGAAACGGCAACATCGCTCCCAAAAGTAACGGAAATAATAGTCAAGGACTCAAATAATTGGTGGGGTCTCCGACTTTAATCTTGAGCTACATTGTAAAACTCAAAAGAAAATAGGACCCACAACATTGATGACATGGCACCATATCATTTAAATTTAGACGGTGATGGACCCACATTTCTAATGACGTGGCACCAATCACAGTTATCGGCTGCAATTCGGCGCGTACTTCAAAGAAACTAGTTATCTCACGTCAGAGTCAGAAGCAGACGTGGCACTTCATTTGCTCTCTGTTGAGCTGGGCTCCATTTAACAGCGCGCCATCAGTTAACGGTCGGGCTTTATAATATTTTTATAGCCCACAATGGCCCATTTTAGAATATTTTAATTGCTCACGTTAAAACATTCAATCATTCTATGCTGCCAGGGCGGGTCACACTCGCTGACAGTACACTCACAATAAGAAAGTATTTTTTGGTTTCTTTTATTCACTCACAATAAGAAAGAATCAAAATGTTAACTGTAGTAAAATAATAAAATTTTGAACAATAAAATAACAAAATTTTGA
>CAIGRN010177520.1:0-10693 GCA_903798345.1 Fraxinus anomala
AATTAAGAAGTCAACTTCACAATAAATATATTAAAGCCATACAAAAGAATAAAGACTAAATATTTTGTAATTTAGAATCAATTAAGATGGTAATTAAAATAAAACATCCCCGACAAAGACGCCAAAAACTTATTCACTATGAAAGTGCAAATCGCAAGTGCATGAGTCGCGTTCAAGTAATAAGTGGACTTTTTGTGTTTGGGTTGTCGATCCCTCGAGGAATTTTTGCTTTCAATTACACAACTTTGATCAATTTAATTTTAAGAATAAAAACAAACATACAATAAAATTTGATTTTGAAAAATAAGGAAAATTAACTAAAAATCTACAAAATAAGAAAACATAAACACTTCTGAATTTCGGAGAAAAAAAACATGGTAGAGATTCATGGTTTCGTTTATCCGTTGCCTAATTAATTTTTCCATAAGCTAATTAATGAATTATTCATCTACCATGTTAGACTCGATTTTTAAATTTTAGTTAATTACCTCTCTCGAACAAAATTAATCCTAATTGATTGATTATCCTACTATATCTCTATGTCGTTTAAAACCAAACAACCGCATTAATTTTTTGTAAAAATAGCTCAATAGGTCACCTAGGGTTAGGGGTATATCTCTATCCTCTACACGTACCTATGATATTTACTATTTGATTTAAAATGTACGATATTCTATTAAGCGATGTACAAATCACTAAACTCAATTATTTAATGGCCAAATAAATGAAAGACATTCAACACAATAATAAATACAAATGAAAATAAGCATTTTAATATTAAAAGACAAATATTAAAATTAAGTTAATTTCAACCATAAGTCCCAAAAAAAATACTTATAGCCCATGTTATATAAATGATAAAAGGAGAATATTTTATACAATATATTACAAATATGGCAAAATAATCGAGAAAATACAAAGTTATAGATAAAACTATTTTTTTAAGCTTGTCCTTGACTTCTCCAAATATTTTTCCACCTTGATGTATTCTCCTTGTGTGGACTATGATTTTTCCCCAAAAATCACAAGTAAAATGAAAAGAAAAAGAAAGAAGAAAGAAAAATGAGGAATGAAATAAGAAAAAATTTTTATATTAAAACCTAGAAAAATTGCAATGAAGTCCCCAAATTTTGAGAAAATAACAAAAACAGTCCTCTTGCTTTTTTAATGGCGTCTAGGCATGCTTCTCTGCCAATGCTTTCTATTTTCATCATTTTTTTGTAAGTCCTCTAGTAATTTGCACTCAATGTCCCCTTATCTTTAAATTTACAATTTGATCCTCAAATTTTGAATTTTCTTTCATTTACACCCTCCACAATTGCATCCAAGGTCCTTCAACTTTCTGGACTCATCCCCAAATTTACAAACTTTTCATAAATTTGGTTCTTTCCTCCTCCTTTTTGCCTGTTCTATTTGTTTGGATGATTTTTACTTACAAAAGCAATAATCATATAATTGTGAGTATAAATTCGCTCATTTTTTATCAATAATAAGCATATTTAGGTATTAACTAAGTGTGCAAAAATATATTTATCAATAGCCTCATGCACGCGCCTCCTTATTGGTGGCAATTTTTTTTTTTATTTCCACGTATTTTGACATTTTGAATTCATCTGTGCAGTCGGACTTAAAAAATACTATACACATCCTAGTGTTTAGTATAAAGTTACTACTCATCATCTTTCCAAAAATTTTCAGATTTTTCTCTCAAATTCGACATAAAATTTTAATGGATTTAACTTTCACATTGTAAGTCCAAATTTCGATATCTTTATATGGCTGGAAAGCATACGAGAAGGCCTTTCTAACCATAATAATCTTACTGTATGAAAATAAACGAACAAAAAAAGCAGTAAATATTTAAATTATCTGCAATTTAATTAAGGTTTCACTTTTCTCTAAAACATATAACAAAAAATATTCGAAATTTTCAGATATGAACTAAATCATGTAGAGAGCATGCTACAAAAATTTTACGAATTTACGTTGTATATTTCATGACATGCCATTAATGATGCTTCAAGCTTTGTCAAAAAATGCATACAAGCATTTCAGCACTTTAATTCCATTTAGTACAAGATAATATGAAAGGAAATAACATAAGAAGGCATTGATACAATGCAATTCCTTACTAAGCATGCTTCTACTTTTCAAGGTTGTAGAAACTTGAAGTGAAAATTTTCCAGGATTAAATATGTTGAATCACTCGCCTTCTTTGCTTGACCTCGTTGGTCTAAAACTCTATCAAATTGAAGGAGTTCCTTGGCCACAATTCAAATGCCCTTTTCCAATTGTTTGAATTCCTCAAAAATGTGATTTTTTGACGTTTCACTTTTTCACTATATTTGCATACGAATTTCATGTGTATTTTTTTTTGCAAGAGAGAGAATTATGAATTGTGTAAAGTTCTACACTTTCACGTTTTTACATTTTTGGAAGTTATATTGTTGGTTATGGGTGGTGGGAGATTATTGTATAATTCGAACAATAATAAATCCCACTAACCCATTTCACTCTTCATGACGACAAGTCCATTTCCAACACCTACTGTTAAGGAAACATTGCCTCAAGAACATTTAAATTAATTTCATTAATTGCAATATTCTCGAGTAGTATATTCGTGAAAATCCTACAAGTCTACGAAATCGTTGATGAGTAATTTATGATGACTAATGTATATCGTCCCACGAGTAATAAAATTCAATCAAGTGTACTAGTGTCTATTTAGATTCAAAATGTGTGACAAAAGAGAGTTGTGAATTATAATTAATCTAAATTATTCTACAAAAATATGTAAAACTTTGGTTTGTATGATACATAATGAATGTATTGGACTACAGATCTACCTATTGTTAATCTACTTCGATTCTTGATAACATAATCTAGTTTATTTTGTATTTTTGACAATCGATAATTCTAAGGTATTTAACTTTCTTTTCCAAGATCAATTAAGTCTATTCTAGTCAAGACCCAATCACATTCCTAGTCCGAATTCGAATGAATGTTCATATTAAATTAGTTGACTATCTAAATTATTGAACACACAGCTTCTATTGTTCATGCGTTAACCTTGCAGTGTTTTAAACCTATTGTAAACTTTTTAGCAATACAACAAGCAATCATCTATTTAATTGGTGATTAGGCAATCAAATAATGAAATTAAGCATGCAAGATCAATCTAGAATAACAAAAATTAAACTAAACTACTTGTCTTGAATTAAAAGAAATAGGTTTCATATTAATTCAATACATGAAGAGAATTAGCCTTGCATATTCATATGTAAATTACACAAAAAGAATTGAATTGATGCCACTCGGAACCAAGAACAATGAAAGAAATATGAAAAGTCCAGTTTCTCTTCTTGAATCTTGTAATCCAGTCTCGATTCTTCAGTCTTCGGGTGTTAAGTGCCTTGATTCTCATGCTACACTTCTTTTCATTTTAAGGTGGTATCTCTCATTGATGGTTGCCTCAAGTAGGTCTAATAAGTGCTAGAATCTCATCCCAAAAAGAGTTTTAGTAGATAAAGGAAACGAATCCGTCACCCATCAAAATGCACGAGCGCGCACATCACATGTTCCACCGCGCACGCTCCGCCTGGTTGTTTTAGCCTCTTCTTTGATTATTAATTGGCTTGCACATGCTCCAGCAAGTAGCTCGCACGCTGGCCAATGAATTATTTTTTGTTTTGCATTTTGGTCCCCCATTTTTTGTCTAATGCGCTTCTTAAGTCATTTCTTGCTATGATTTTTGTCCTTCATCTTCCAATTGCATCTAATTGACTCCTACCAATCTCCAATCATCGATATGAGGTTCGCATCAACTATTGGATAATTTTTCATTGGTCTTCGAACGTTGGAAATAATGTATTTTAGCCCATTTTTCGTCCTTTTTGTCCATTCCATTGTTTTTCATCGAGTTATACCTAAGTGTGCAAAATACATTTATCTTAGTGGAACATTTGTTGTAGATTTGCAATTCAAATTATAATGCCCTTATCGCTTCAGATTATTATACTTATCATTTTGTATATTATTCTCTCATTGGAAACTATAAATATGTACCCTTCAATGAAGCATTAATTTTAATTACATTTTACTCTTTATTTATGCATCATAACAGTCCAAAACACGAGTGTTTTACCTATAATTCTTTTTGCTCCTCCTTACATCTGTCATCTCTTATTATTTTCACGTCCCCACTTCTTATGGCTAACGACATCGCCAGTAGCCACACCACTATCTCTCAAAATCTAGACACCCAAGTATCGTTCTTTCTCCAAATTAATACTGCCACTCTACTTCTCCTTCTCTACTTACTACTTCTCTGGAAGGTACAATTCACCTCCTTCTTCTATAGACTTACTAATTGGCTATATTGATGGAACTACTTCGTATTGGAAAAAAACAATCAAAATTGAAAGTGTCTAGTGTTGGCAAATAATGATATTACAGTGTAATAATTTGGGGGAATAACGACTTGCAAAAATGAACGAAATAAATTAATAATGGTCGAGATAAGAGTTCGACTATTTCTCCTTAAGATGATAATGCCTCGCATTGGTACTGATGGTATTTCGGTACTCGTCTCCCAAAATACAACGATCTTGTAGCACTCCAAATTACAAGACTCGATGAACCTACTAACATTTTTGATATCTTTAAAATTAGAGGACTAAAATGCACGAAAATAACTTTCAAGAGCGAAATGCAAAATATGGAATAATGCAGGGATGGAAGAATATTATTTGCAAGAGTAAAAAATCAGAATTGATTTTGGAATGAATAAAATTCGAGGTATGGGAACCTTTATATAGAAGTTGAAAAGTTGTGTCCAAAAAATACAACATCCGAAAAGTTGAGAGTCTTAAACCGACATAATCCATTTGGACAGACAATTCAACTGTCAACCGTAAAAAATCTAGAAGAAGCCACGTGTCGCATAGAGAAATTTCAGGAACGAACGGCGGCGCTTATGGGCTTTGGCTCAACCTACAAGCATGTATGTTCTCTCTCCTTTAAAAACTATTGATACCCCTTGGGGTCCAATCCAAGTCCCAAATTTGAGCAATATAAAGTGGCTTCTATTCTTCTAGTTTTCCTATGTGGGATTGTCATTTGCCGAAATTTTTATTCTCAATTTATTTCAACTTCAAGTGGTCATATTTTAGCCTTAATTTCTCATTCACACTAAATTAGTTTTGAGAAAATAAATACATTACATTAATCTATTCATGGAGTAGAACACACTCGGCCAAAGAAATCTTCTTTTCAACTAACTGGACCCACTAAAATAAATAGTCAAAAGTTGGTCAAACTAACTAATTAAAACCAAAATTTCCAACATCTAGTCTCATAATTCAGCCTACTATCTCTAGATAAGTAGAGATAAAATGATATTCCATGTTATTGTGGCCTCGCTCACCGAAGCTGTAATCCTTCTCATCTCATTTGCCGCCACAAGCCACGATGTATGGACTTATCTTGATCGCATTTTTAAAAAACATTCGTAAACCCATATTATTGACGTAAAAGACAACATATCTCAATTGTTCGGAGGCACTTAGTCAATTACTGACTTCCTTCGTAATATTAAAACCATTGCTAATGAATTCACTACTGTTGGTGCTCCTCCACTAACGATGATCTTCTCATCAATTCTACTAGGGGACTTGGTTCAACTTAGAAATAAATTTTCGTTTCCTTTAAATTTGGGGTGAGCAGTTTGCAGGGTCGAGTTGAATATGGACCAAAATTGATCTGACCTGACTTTATCGATTTTGGAGTATTACAAAATCAAATCGACCCGATTCCGTGAGAGAAATCCATCTAACCAAAACCAAATCGGGTCAAGTTGGATCAAGTCGAGCAATCAATTCTACTTTTTTTTAATCAATACCCAAATCGAAGTTACACATTTACAGATGTCCAAAACCTAAAATTTTGACACTATCACTCTTACCATTTGATGCTACTAAAAATTTACACCTGTGAATATCTGATCTTGACTATTGGAAATGAGCACGAATATGACTTTCATAACCCGAGCCCAACAATAAGTTTTGAGCATGAACAAAGATTTCGTTACTCGAGCCCGATGAAAAAGCTTGAGCTATCGATATCCCAGCTCGACGAAAAAGTTTGAGCACAAATGGTACTTCCAGAACCTAAAACAAAGACGTTATGTTATGTCTTCATCGTCGTTCTCATGTTTAAGTTAGCAAACGAGAAAATATAAGCATGAGGCTATTAACTAAATCAATGTAAAAATATACCCGAATAATAAATAGATGACTTGTATTTATAGATTTCGGTAGTGAAATCCTGGTAGGATTAGATTACTTGGATACCTTATCTGTTTAAGAGTCCAGAAAGAAGTAAAAGTCTTATGAAAGCTGGACATTAGAGTTTCATTGAAATTGTAGAATTGTTATAGTTGGATAACACTATGACTGGTAGTTCAGTCTTTCAAGATTAGAAAACTTCATAGAAAGAGTGAAAAAAGGATAATAAGGGGCGCGAGATACCCAAGGGCCTCAAGCCCAAGGTCAAGCTCAACCGCACAGGCCTGAGGATGTTATGGCCTAAGGAGAGTGCTCAACTTTGAGACAGCACATGAGCCCGAGGATGTTTGGCCTAAGGAGAGTGATCGAGATTATCATGACCACGAGCATGAGGTTTAGCTTGATCACATGAGCTCGAGAATGTTTTGGTCCAAGGAGAGTGCTCGAGGTTATCATGGCCTTGAACTCAAGGTCCTAGTGTGGTACGTACATAAATTAGACACACTAGTGGTCCTCATGCACCCATGTTCGAGACTTGAGAATGTTTATTAGAATTTTTGAGGTTCGAGGATAAGATGCAGATTGCTCAGGGTGTACACTAGGGTTCTTGATGTCAAAGTGTAAATTGATCGAGGTAAATGTGAAGGTTCCTCAAGGTGTAGGTTAAGGTTGTATGCTCGGGCAAATATATTGTATACTTTTTAAATTTGGGATACTTGTAGGGTGCAGGGCATAAGGTGCTTGCATGCGGCAAAACTCAAGATGCTTGCACAAGGTGAAACTTGAGATTCGTGTAAGGGTTGAGGTACTTGCATGGGACAAGACTTGGAGCACTTGCACGAGGCAAAGGTTAAAGGTTAAGGTTTGTGCAATGTTTGAGTTGCTTTCTTGAGGTAAAGTCTTGAGGTGCTTGCGTGGGGCAAGGCTTGAGGTACTTGAGCAGGGCAATGCTCCCGGTACTTACGTGGGGCAAAGCTTGAGGTACATGTACATGACAAGGCTTTTAGTACTTAACGAAGCAAGGCTTTGAGTACTCGCTTGGGGTAAGGCTTGAGGTGCTTGCTCAGGTAAGGCTCTGAGTGTTTGCGCTGGATAAATGTTGAGGTGCTTGCTCAAGACAAGGCTTGAGATGTTTGTTCATGGAAGGATTGAGGTGTTTGTTTGGAACAAGACTTAAGATGCTTGCTCATGATAAGGCTTGAGGTGCTTGTACGGTCAAACCTTGAGGTGCCTATTCAGGGCAAGACTTGAGGTGCATGAGCGGGACAAGTCTTGAGGTGCTTGGGCTAGGCAAGACTTGAGTTTTTTGCTCAGGGAAATGCTTAATATTTATTCAACATCATGAATGGAATGGATGAATTTACTATGGGATCATATCTTATTGATGTCAAGACTAATTGGGATATATTTGTACTAAATAATGTTAAAAGTAAATATGGGGGAGTAGGCCTGAACAATTAGATAAGAAATATTGGGCGGACAAGTAACATAAAATAAAAGAAATAATCTAAGCAATTACCAAACAAGGTCGGGTGACATGTCTATTGTCACAAATCTACTGATTATGAGGATGACCTTTATGAGCTCTTCCACTTGGATGAGCTTTCTTGATGGTTATGTTCTAGGTTGATCGTAACTGTTATGCTCAGGTGCTCTTTCCTCAGGGTTGTCATTCCCTTGGCATTTTTATTGACTGACATAAGCCTAGAGAAAACCTTTTTTTTATCAAGGACTCAACCATACATTGTAAAACTTTGCAAGTGTATGTCGTGTGTCCATGGTCTCGATGGAATTTATAGAACTCGTTCTTATCTCTAGTATTTGGGAAAATATCTTATTCCTTGAGGACATTTGAGTTCTTTGAGGTCTTTGATCTCCATCAATATGTTGAACCTTGAGGTGTTCAGATGTGTGAAGGATATTAGAAGAGGGCCTGACTTCTTTTTGCCCAGAGTACTATCATGTCCTATGTTGGGCTCCTTCTACCCCTTATGTTCTAGCTTCTTAGTGGTTGGGCCGTCTTTCCTTGGATATGTGGTCTTTTCCATATTGATGCATTTTCACTCTTTCTGATGAGCTCGATCATGGGCTTAGGTAGGCTTTCTGATGAATCCATCTTGAATGACTCACATTTTTTGGCATGTGTGAGGGTTGATCAACAGATATGTTAAAATCTCGGGAGTGAATGGAGTACCTAGGGTGAAACCCATCGAGCTCTGATATTCTGGAATATGCCTGTTGTTATTCCATCTTGAATAATTCTGGTGAGTTCGTTTAAAGTTATGGTGATCAACCTAAAGGCCAAGGTTATGTGAAGAGGCTGTGGCCAAGGTTATGTGAAGAGGCTGTGGTTCACCCATGAACCTCGCACCACCATTTTTTAGGAGAAGGATGAAGAGCTCGAGTGTTGACACTGGAGGGGAGTTCCATTGGCTTAATAGTTGAGCTAATGTAGCAACTTGTTGATGGAGCTCTTCGAATGCCCCCAGAGTAATAGCTAATGTTGGTACCTCCGGTGGTACTACTAGAGGGATTGAAGAATCCTTGATGGGAGATTGAATTGGAGCGAATGAACTTGATGGATGAGCTCTTAAACATGTATTAACTATGGCTTTTGGTAGCGTTTTTCACAGACAATGCTAATGACGCTACCAAAAATCTACACCTATTAATACTCGAGCTTGATGACTGGGAATGAGCACGAATAAGCTTTCATAACCCTAGCTCGACGACAAGGTTTGAGGACGAATAAAACTTTCGTTACCCAAGCCAGATGAAAATACTTGAGCTATCGATACCCGTGCTGGATGACAAAGCTTGAGCACGAATAGGACCTCCAGAGCTTGAAACAAAGGTGTTAAGTTGTGTCCTCGTCTCCTCCGATGTTTAAGTTAGCAAATGGGGAAATATAAACATTAGGCTATGAACTTAATCATTGTAAAAACGTACTTAAATAATGAATAGAGGACTTATATTTATAGAGTTGGGCAGTGCAATCCTAGTAGATTGGATCACTTGGATTCCTTATCTGTTAAGAGCCTAGAAAGATGAAAAAGTCCTGTGAAAGTTGGACATTAGAGTTTCTTTGAAACTATAGAATATAGTTGGATAACACTAGGAATGTGGTAGTTGAATCTTTTAAGGTTAGCAAACTTGATAGAGGAGGATAAAAGGGTAATGATGGGCACGAGATGTCAAAGGGCCTCAAGCATTGAGGACGAGCACTCTCCTTGGACCTAAATAGAGCCCAATCACACAGGCTCGAGGATGTTCCGGCCCAAAGAGAGTGTTAAGGTTATCATGACATCTAGCATGAGGTTGAACCCAACCACTTGAGCTCGAGGATATTATGGCCAAAGGAAAGAGCTCGAGTTTATCATGGCCCCGAGCCCGAGGTTTTGGTGGGGTGGGGCCATATATAAATTGGACACATCACCATTCAACAATAATCTCTACCTCGTGATCTCATCCACGTCGCCAAGTTTTCAAATTGTCGATTCCATGAAAATTGTGGCGAACGTGAAAAAGATATTCAGATTTGAAGAAGTTGTAGAAGTTGTAGAACCACCCCAAAAAAAAAATATATATACAAACATCAATTTTTCATATTATGTGGGTCTACTTTTTGTATATATATATTTTTCCGTTTCTTGATGTTTATGCATTTTTTTGGTTTTTTACGATCTAGATTTTTGAAGAAAAAATTCAATATTTTGATGGTTAACAAAGGAAAACAATTCACCCTCTTTGGTGTTGGAAGGTTTTTTGCCATTTTAGTGAATCCTTTCGAAGAGGGAGGGGATGATATGATCCAAGGTGCCATCGAGACGAGGGCAAGTCCGGGGAAGGATCCATTGCTAGTGGAAGAAGGACTGATGACTCGATCGAGGGCAAAGCAGGTGAAAGAAGCGATGGCATTGCTCGTTCAAGCTATGGTTGACGATATGGCAATCGTGACGAAGATTGGAGCAAGTTCCATGTTGGGGTCGAGGCTGTAATCGGGATGGATGAGCTTGATTCAAACAGCTGAACCTGGAAGATAGGTGGTATTGGCGCCCTCGCGCCAACTNAGGTGAAAGAAGCGATGGCATTGCTCGTTCAAGCTATGGTTGACGATATGGCAATCGTGACGAAGATTGGAGCAAGTTCCATGTTGGGGTCGAGGCTGTAATCGGGATGGATGAGCTTGATTCAAACAGCTGAACCTGGAAGATAGGTGGTATTGGCGCCCTCGCGCCAACTGGAAGCCGCGTATTACAGGGGATATTGGCGCCCCTGCACCGAAAGGAAGCGTGGATGCGCCGCTTCCGAAAGGAATTTTATTTTATTTCGCGAATTTTCTTATTTTACTAGAATTATATTTTAAGTCAATCTCCTACCTTACTTATGAGATTATGCACATTTCTTAC
>CAIGRN010177538.1:0-15720 GCA_903798345.1 Fraxinus anomala
GAATTGGTTCTTTGAGGGCATGAATGGAGAAGTATTTTTCAGCGGGCAGAAGTGTTGTACAAGAGCCTCACGGCTCGGCTCACCCATCAAAAGGCGAGTTGGTGAGCCAAGTAGAGCCAAATCTTTTCCAAACGAGCTTGCACATGCTCGGTTCAATCCATGAATACAAACATGTCTTTATATTATAATTAGAATCACTTTATTTATAAAGAGTATTTTATATTTAATAAATAACATTTTTAAATTTAAATAGTAATTTTTTTATATACTTCAACAATACTTCACTTTTTCTAATAAACATTCATTAATTAACTTTTATTTAACATTTTATATTAAATTTATCAATCAATTCAAATATGATTTGAATAATTTAGAAAAATAGAGGATCAAATTTTTTCATGCACTCATTAGTCATTATAAAGTAAGAATCGTTTAAAAGGTTAAAGTGAGTCTCTTGTAAAACACTTATTTTTTAAAATAGAGAGGATGTTATATATATATATATATTTTTAGTGACTCAGATGTCCGAATTTCGCCCGACTAATCTTGAAGAGTGACGACCTTATCATCTAGTTCACCCCACTTTGGATATTATATTTTAAGTTTATTTGAAATGCTCTAACACCTTTTTAATATAGATTAAAAATAGATTTTTAATAAATTTTAATAAAAGTTGACGAAATATGTGAATGATTAATTGTAGATCCCATATAATATGTGATTAAAATTAATAGTTGACTTTAACTCATGATTAAAATCAAATTTTAATCTATACCAAACATGACCTAATGTCAAAGTGCAATATTTAATGCATTTCTTTCACAAAATTGTGCACCATTTCCAAAATACAAATACACGGTACTCCACAAGCTCGTCGAACAATTCCAGGTAATTATGACTAATATTTGAATGGCACAACAGTGGAAGAGAACACTTAGTAATTCAGCTTACATATATAACTGGGACATAAAGAGAGTTTTATGATTCATCACTACTTAACAAAACATTTTGTTGCCATGCATGATGCACTCAATTGAAAATAGAAAAGGATTAAACTGATATTCTTAAATGGAAAAAATATTTCCAACGATGATCTTTAAGATTGCCTCATTTTCTCAAAGTTCGGCAAAAAGAAGCAAAAGACTCCTTAAGTTCGTGAGGAAGGGGAATTGCCAAAGGAGTAAGCACATCGAAGGGCCTTCCTTTGCTGCCCAAGGAAGCCGGCAAAGCAAGTGCAGGCTGCTGCTTGTTCAGACCTTCGATAATAAATGAGAACGCCCCAAACGTGAGACAGCTTTGAAGTAGAGCTTGTGGGGCACCTGTAAGAAGAAACAAAGCAAATTAACACCAGAAGCACACCATAATGGTCGACCTAATTTTGAACACTTTGGAAGCCACTATTAAGCAGCATTGGCTTCAAATTGATGAAATTGACTTTAACTAAGCCTTATGAGGACAAATTCGAGATTTGTAGGCTCCCAAATAAAGTTCGGTTCAGAATTCAAAATTGACTATGAAATAAAGCAGGAAATCCGAGCAAGGATTTAAGAGTTAATGCATTATTTAAAACAGTAATAAACTAATGAGAAAAAAATCAACCTATGAATGCTTACAGATGTCATCTATCAGTTATATGCAGACAAAAAATTATAGAATGACTCGTTAATGTATGGGAATAAAGATTGGCATCTCAGAGAGTACAAGTGCATGGCCACACTAGCAAGTCATTCTCTAAATTGGGTATACGTAATTCCTTCAGGGTGCATATATCACATATTCAACCCTGGAGAAAGGAGGGAGTGTGGAGAGGTCAAAATACCTGGATAGCTTAAAGCAAGACCTGTGCAACATCCCGCAACTCCTGCATTGATGACTGTAGAGAAAGAAGAGCCACATGAAATAGAATGATCAATCTAAGAATTTATTTTCAATTGAAGATGTCTTACCATCATCTTTCCCTCGCAACCTCTTCATAAAGCATACAACTAAACTGTGAACTCCAGACAGAACCGCAAATGTCTGGAATGCAAAGTAATATCAAAGAGATTTAAGACAAGAGATCCGTGCCATTAAAGTCATGGATGAGAAAGTTCAAAGTGGACCAACAATTACAGTTCCCATACCTTAGCAGAAGATCCTGCCTCAGAAAATGATCCTTTCAAACCTTTCTTTTTAATTAATCCAGAACCTGAGACACATATCAAGTCATATCATATTTTGATCAACTGTTGCAAACTCAGAAGGCAGGAATTTTTCCTGAATATCCCAGTAGGCCAACTAGAAGAAGTAGGAAGGACTTGTTTTTTAATCATGAATTTTTGAATTTATAATGAAGTTTTAGTCAATACAATCATAGTTCCAATAATAATCTGAATAAACAGTGTCCAGTTGATCTACGTAGATTTAATCTCGTTAGAGTGCCAAGTTCTAATCGTGGATATTTTCACAAGCTCTACATCAGGGTAAGCCCACAACACAATTACGACATTCGCATAACCTGGCCTTCCGAGTTCACCTTAATGGTTCAAAGGATTCAAATTTAACTACTCGAAAAATATTTCACTAATATATGAAATAGAGGGAAGGGTGAAGACATATAGCGTCACTCACGCGTGGTAAGATTAAACAGGAGATAGCAATTTCAATACAAACACATTAATAATAGTACTACAAAGCCATTCTCCATGTCTATGAGACATGTTTCATATAGGCATATACAATTGAACTGCTATTACATGTTTGGCAATACTCTTGACAATATAACTAACACAATTTTATCTACATTTTTCCTGAAAAATATTCCATTAGTGCCAAACGGAAGCTCGGTGAATTGTAACAATACCCCAGCTTTAACCAACGCACGTAGACTCTACTTAAATAACTAAACAAGAAAAGAAAAGACAAATAAAATAGTAAAACAACCAAAAATTAGGTTACCGTAGCCAAAAATGGATCCCATGAAGGCGCCAGCAGCTGAGTCACCGGCGAAACGAAGAAGGCAAACCAGTGGCGGACTCGACGGATTGGCGGCAGTGCTGGCAGTTAGTGCCTCAGAAGACGAGTTAGATATAGGATTTGGAAGGTTCTCGACTTCAGAGTCGGAGTCGGAGCTCGGATTGTTCGCCGGCGTCGACATCTTTGAAAATATAAACCCTAATTTTCGGTAAATACGAAGGTTTTCAACTTCTTAACTTCTGAAACTTTTTAGGATATTTGAGATGAGATATTTTGTTCGCATATACCCTCCTCCGCACTACGTCGTCGTTTCCCATTGCACTCTCTTTTAACGACAATAAAAGGATAATTGCACCGTTAGTCCTCAACTATTACTCAAATAAAAATAACTGGTTAGTTTCAATTGTTATGTACCATCTAAAATGAGTTTGGACTCGAAATAATTGTAAAGGCAAGATTTATTTTCAAAAATAAATAATTTTTTATAAAAGTAAAAAGAAAGTGACGATTTTTAACTTAAAAATGAAACTTTCACTTATTTTTACTGTTATCTAAGCATGCTCTATGATGAACAAATATCAAAGCAGATATTTACTTTTGTAAGAGACAAAGATATGTTGTCAATACAGATATCAAAATTCTAATCTGAAAAAGTAATTTTCGCTTAGTTTTACTGTTAGCTAAGATGCTCTAATAACAAGTATCAAAGCAATTATTTACTTTTACAACAAACAGATATTTTGTTAATACACACAATAATTGTCCATCTAACAACAGAAATCAAATTGCTAAAACGTAAAATGTAAAAGATGTACAGCAGAGCTTCACAAGCAAGCACAGGAGAGAAGTGTATGAATGCAGGAGACCCAAGTAGGGTCCAATGAACTTTAAGGTTTCCTCCTAGGATGATTATTAATTGACTCAGTAATGTTCATGGTATGTTGCTCCAAATTCGGATTGCCAAGATTGATCATCGTCAGGGATTGGAGTTGTATCTTGGTGTATTAAATCGGAGTCTTCGCGATAAAGAGGCTGTAATGCTGCTTGAGGCAATCTGCTCTCTGCAAGATACTGTTTCATTGTGCTCATCTCCATCTTGTGCTTTCTCTTCAGCTTCTCTATTTGTTTCTTTAAATTTTCATTCTCTTCCTGGATCATAGTATTCTTCTCCTGCAATGATAGGGGGAAAAATCAGGAAATGCGATTTGATAGCTTTCTCAAAATATTGAACCATATCATCTAAAAATTTAAGTTGTTGCAGAGGGGACAAGATTTATTTACTTAAATTACATCTTCAACAGGCCACTCACATGCATACATCATAATTCAATTTTTCATCAAAGTCTTGCACATGCACAATTTTCACTTGAACTCGAGACATTTGATAGATTGTTTCATCTCATCTAAAAGTTTAAGCTATTGTAAAAGAGACGAAGAATTTATTTATTTAATTTATGTCTTCAACATCAAGAAACTTTCATACTGGAAACAATCATAAATGAGGTACAGAGGTAGCCTTTTCTTTCAGACTGGAAAGTATATGATCTCAGCAACCAAAGGCAAGCACATAGGCTGTATTGACAAGAAAAAAAGACTGAGGATCATAGGAAAGCATGACGTAAATATAGTTACCTCAGCCACTGAAGTCTCTTCCTCTGCTTCCCTCAACCTAGCAAGTAGTTCACCTGCAGCATGTACAGCTTCTGCAGTGTCTTTGATCTGAATTCTAAGACTCTGATTCTCCTTTTTCAGTAGCTTCCTCTCCCGTTCCCTTTCCATCCTCAAAACTGAAAGCTCCCGTGCTAGTGACTTTGCGAAACGAGAACCACAACCTCTGGCTCCTGCTTTCGCAGCTGCCCTTTTCACCTCTGCTATCCCTTCCATAACTGTTCGATGCTTTCCCTCCAAGTCACTGTACTTCTCCTGCAGGTCAGCATAGTGCTCGACCAGTCTAGCATGCCCAATGATAGCTCTTTTAAGTGCATCATCCAATTCCTCTGTACAGTTCTTCTCTAATCTCAACTCTATCTCCACCCTTTCTGCTTGTTGACGGTTAGATTGGATTTCAATTCTCAATTCATCAGTTAATGAAATCCAATCACTTTCCATTTCCATCCATTTTATTCTTTCCTTTTCAAATTCTTCCTCACTATTACCTCGAGCACATGCACTACTTCTTCTCAACTGGATTGATTGCGACAACAAAGAGGATCTGCGTCTGTCAACTGATCTGTTTGTAGGTGTAACAGTATATGACTGCAATTTGCTCTTTAGAATCTCAATTTCTTTGAGAAGTGCTTTCCTCTCTTCCACATCAAAGGATTCTTTCTCCCTGCTAAGATTTAACTCTTCCTGGACTTCTTTTATTTCACACTTCTCCTTTATAAACTCCGGCTCATGGTTTTCATGACCATCCCATGTCAGAAGCTGTGAAGGAACAAATAGAGACGCATAAGAACACAGATGATAAGCAATAGATGACAAAAGAATCATTACCATTAAGAAGATAGTAAAATTCCTAACCTTATTTTCATTAATTGGTGAGTTGCATTTCTCAATTTTGTGCTCATTGGTAGGATTCTCATTTGTCGTGCAATTGCATTTCTCTAGCTGCAATAAATCAGTTTGTCAGAAATGTGTATATTATAATTTAACAGGTTTGAAACTTTAAGAGTACAAGAATTTATTACCAATAGGTTTAAATGCTCTATTTTAGCTGCTTGATCCTTGCAAATACTGTCAAGCTCCTTCTCTCTCTTAATAGCCATAGCCAAATCTCTCTCTACATCGAGCTAAAAGAGGACAATGGAAAGAAAAGTAAATTAACTGATAGCACAAACAAAGATTATGATATAGTAATTGACCTACCCTGGTCACTTGAGTTAATCTATTAAAAGCTTCATTAGAGGCAGAAATTTCTTTGCCCTGGCATGTCATACAGACAAAGGAAGCAAAAGGTGCATCTGAAGATTGTTCGTCATGTGGTGAGGTTTGAACAGAAGCATTGACCTTTTCAGCTGATGGACAGGATTTGAGTGCAAAATGTTCAAAAGAGAAGGAAGCTAATGATCTAGTTGATGCAGAGTTCCCCTGGTGGTGGTCAATGATCTGTGAGCCTCTGTTCAGGCTATCAGCTAAGGATTCAGTTGGGCTTGGAAATATTCTAGAAGACCTTAAAGAGGATTTGATATGATCATGTTGTTGCTTCGACTGTCTGACATCCAGATTTTTGGAGGTCACAACATCCTGATTCGACCGATGATTTGGTGAGAACACTGTGCTTTTCCTTTGAGTACTTATTTTTGGAGACTCAGAGAACACAGGATCTTGGAGGACTGCACGATGAGGGCATTCACTGATTGACAAGCTACTGCTTAATGAAGGATGAATGACCATTGACTTCTTCGGGATACTATTGAGGTCACCCACTGATATGGTGTTGTTTAGATCTGGAATTTCTGTTTGAGATACTCTTGAACTAATTTCTTCAAGGTCGCTTTCTTCTGAACAGCTCAAGTAATGTTCACAGGCCTGATCTGTCTCACAACCTTCTGCAGAGTATAATTGATTGCAGTCTCTGTTCTCAGAATTGTCTTCATCAGAACTATGTAAATTATCAATCTGAAATCTTAGTTCTTTTAAGTCATCCTCATTGACGGGTATTTCTTTTTCAGAATCATTGTCTTCACATGGTAAGATCAGTGAACGATTCAGGCTCAGTCTTAACTGATTCACACTTTCACGAACACTTTGCCCTCTGAAGTTCCTTTGACTGCTGGTGAATGAGCTGTGTGAAATGGACTTAGCTTTTATAAGTTCTTCCTGTATTGGTCAAAGACAATTAGTATTTAAGTTCAAAAAATAACTTCTTAATAGAAAAATGGCTCCCATAGGAACAAGTAAAAGTACCTTCAGCTGGCGAATCTGGTTGCTGAGATCATCAACGTCATCTTCTGTTATTTCATTTATTACAGGTTCATTCTTCACAAGCTTTGCCCGCTGTCCAAATCTAAGTGTGCTTATTGTTTCACCACTGCTCCTACATGAAAAGAAATAAAAGATTCAATTACATGAAAAAGGTTTGAATGGCGGAAGAAGAAAAAGATGAAAAATGGAAGGCACAAAATGATATGGGCATGTCATTTATCAATATCCAGACGTGTAGAATTTGATTAAAACCAAAATTACATGTATCAGTTTTCTTTATTATGAGCATCCGTTCCATAGACCATATTACGTCTATTTTTCTTGTATTAAAAAGGTTAGCATTGTCCAGTACCTGTTATCAGGAGAAATGGCACACATAATGGAGAGTTTGGCATTGCCACCAAATGATTCTCTCAACACATGAGTTAGACAAGAACTTCTATATGGAACAGCTTCGGCTCTCCCAGAATTACTTCTCTCTGCAAGTATGTTTACCAAGTGCCTGCAGCAATCAGAGAGATTTTTAGTCAATTGCGCATAAATATATGTGAATTAATATATTTCATGTTCAACCGTACACCAGTTTCTGAAGAATTGGGTCAAGACAACACCATAAAAATACAATAAAAGGAATACATAAGGATTCTCACAAAAACATATTGTACAAAAAAAATTTATGGTCCTTTTATTGTACCAGAAGAAAGATTACGTATAAACATATGCTTATGTAAACTAAATGTATTTGGTAAATTGGATTAAGATATAAAAAATAAAAGACAATAAGGATTACACAACTACTCTCTTGTCTTTAATATCATTCTGCAAGTAAATTATTTCATCACATATTGATAACTTTTTATTCCAACATTTCCTGACCGGTGACACCACCTTAATCTTAGGGCGCATTAAATGCTTAAGAGGTTTCAAGGTGTTCAGCAGTCACTTGACAGTTGACATATAACAAATGCATATATGTGCTAAAATAGCTAGGAATATTGCAATCTATTAAAAAAAATTAAGCATATAAGGAGAAACAAACACTAGACAACCATAATGACAATCTCAATTATGCTTCAAAGATGTTCATTGCACATACCCGAGTTGTGATGTGGACCTTTTTACGTACTTCCCTTCTTTCACATGCTGTCTACTAGCATCGTCAAGTAAAGTTCTCTCAAAACCAGCGAGGTCTACCATGCTGATTCTACTAGTCTTGGAACTACCAAAACATTTTGACGAGGATTCCTGAGGCAATGTATTGAAAGAATGTAAAATATTTGTATCAAAAGTCGAACTGAATATCAAACAAACTGAGTATTGAAATGCTTGCATAAAGAATGAATTTTTAGTTAAGGTTAACTTGTTCATGACTACCAGCTTTCAGTTTAAAATGACTATGATTATATTCGCATGTATGCCCATAAACCAAAGTGTAAAGCTAAGTGAATATTCTCTAAGGTTAAAAGTAACAACAAAGATTTAGTTCCAAAAACGAAGACCATATTAGACAATTTCTAAAATTACTTGAAACTAAAGTACTTTGCCAATGTCACCTTGCACCAGGACTCAATTGTGAACGTGAATACAGTATGTGATCTGGAACTCTTGGAATTTATGCTTGTAGCGCCAGCCTTTCTATTCGTAAGCCCCTGCAGTATAAAATTAACTCAAACTTAAAGTGCTAAAGAAAACTGCTAGAAGCATCCTCCAAATGAAATACAAAGTTCATATTTCTGACATTCTTTATGTTTGCTACCTTAATCAAAATTTGGATGACATCCTCATAGCAGGTTACGTACTCCTCAGTCAAGTTCTCTATGTAAAATCCATATTTGGCATCATCCTTTATCTGTAAAATTTGAACCTTCCAGTTTTATTATAATGTGTATATTAAAAAGATGCATTAACTAATTGAAAACATGAAACTGGAGATTGTTTTACTGTCTCTTTTGAAGAGAAGAGATAAAATGCACCTCTAGATTTCGCTGTGTTGGGTCCAGTAGATCTCCAATTTTCTCATTATATATCTGTAGCAGTAAATCTTACATATTACAGTCAATGCAATGATATAATACTTTTCATTAACGCTTCTTAGGAGAATGAAAATATTTACCTCAAGAAACGAGCACCTGCAATGGTAATTTATCTGTTTACCATCAGAATTCTCTTGCTCCTATGTGATTAAAAAAAATCAAATAACAATCAGTCCCAACTCCCGTATCACCAGATCTCATTTTTCTTAGACCACCGAGAGATACAACTTACCTTTTGAATCTCATAGAACAAACTTTGAAAAATGCGAGGCACAATACCCTGAAGACCACTAGCTGATGGACCCTCAACCATGGCACTTGGGGGACCCCACATTGTGTAAGACTTTCCACTCCCAGTCTAGTATAACACACCATATCACATCAAAATAAACAGACAGACACAGCATAAATGGATTAAAAGTCAGCTAAAGCTACCTGTCCATAAGCCAAGAGTGATGTATTGTAGCCAGCCAATGCATCCTTCACGATAGGGGCACCAACTAATTGATATACTTCCTCCTAAAATTACAGATCCACAACTTCATAAATCAAACTAGACCTTTATATATTTTTTAAATTAATTCAATAGAAACAATCTGGAATTTCGATTTCCACGTTTTTCAAAAGTATTTGTTGGTAAACTTAAAAATAGAATACTGGAGAAATAAAAATGTTGGAAATGATTCCAAACCTGAGTTGAATTCGAGTCGAAAACCGCATCCAAGGTGAACTTTCTGTCACCAACAGATACTGAATCGTTAGAAACTTTTCTAACCGTCTGAAATCCACCTCCACAGCATTTAGTGGGCCTTAATCTCGCCACAAGCTATCCACACACCCAGAAATCAAACACATTTAAATTATAACCTAAACAGTTAACCAAGATATTAAACCGTCTGAAATCCACCTCCACAGAAATTAGTGGGCCTTAATCTCGCCACAACCTATCCACACACCCAGAAATCAAACACATTTAAATTATAACCTAAACAGTTAACCACGAAATTAAAATTAAACAATTTCACTATTTTGTACCAAACCTAATTGGAGTATAATCCTATCAAAATACCCAGGTAAGAGAATTAACATCCATTGAACATGATTTAACCTAAAAATATAATCAATTCGAGATTCAACCAGTTCCACTGTCTAGGATTCATGAAATGGAAACTTTAAGAGTCGAGTTCAAGTACCTTGACAATTGTATCTGGGGCATTGGGTGCTTTATCTTCCAACACGGAGGTGGTATCTTCTACTTTATGGGAATTTACTAAGGGTTTTCTAGGTGATTTTTTGGGTAATGAAATTGAACCTGACAGTGGAGGGTCGCTGATCTGAATGTTTGGATCCGGGGGTGCAATGTTTTCACAGTTCGATTTGGACTTCGCACGGCGCATTAAATTCATGTTTTGCTTCGATTTAGGAAGTAAATTCTTGAATGGTGCGACGGAGGCAGATATGCTTCCCAAGTATCTGTTCTCTGAGATTTCAGCCTTGGACTTCAACATGATTTGATAATTCAATTTGCGATAGAAATTCTGAGTGAAATTTTTTTGAAGATTACAATTTACAAACAGTTCGTTATCTGTGTGGTTGTGTGTGTGAGAGAGAGAGAGAGAGAGAGTAGAGGATTGGTTCAACTTCAAATGCTGATAGAATAGAACCGTTAAGACTTTGAAGAGATGACCGTTGAGCAATGCGGAGCTTTTAAAATTTTGAAGTGTGGACCTGATGGTAAATGACACTAAAGTCCTTGAGTGGCCCTATAAAAATCAAAGGCACATCACATATTCTTTTATGTACGAGTAATGCTATTTGCAGTTGCTCATTACCTCATATGTGATATACATTTAATGGTTTTTTGATTTGATGCATTAATGTGAAAGTTTTTTATTGTCTCATGCATCAAAATATCAATCATCACATATATGTCTAGGGTTGGGCAAAAATAATCAAAACCAGTCAATTCGATCAATCCAACATGTTTGGATCGGTTTTTTTAGTTCAATTGGATTGGGTTTGGGTTAGGAAATCAAACCTTAGGTCGTGTTGGATTGAGTTTCGGGTTATCTATTAAAACTCAATCAAATCCAACTCAACCCAATAAACTAAAAAAATATTTAAAAGAAAATTAGTACTTAAAACCAAAAATCTAATTATCAAAATTTTCCTTTGCCTCACATCATTTGCCTCTTGCTTCTTTTGCCTCTCATTGCTGCTCGTGACTTGGTTTCTCGACTCAAATTTTTGACGTGATTTTTGACTTAAGCCTTTCAAATCGACTTGAAATGTTCTATTGATCTAACTTCAATCGATTTAAGTTAATGCCTTTAAAATAACCCTTTTAATGTAACTAAAATTGGTTCAAATTGAAATGGTATCAAACTTTAAAAAAATTGTTCAAATTCAACGAAAAATATCTCAATCATTGAGCCCATAAAAAAGTTGTCCAACTTGAATTGAACTTAAATCCAAATCAATTAATCCAACCCAAACCAACCTGAATTTGGTCGATTTGGATTGAGTTGGGTTTCAATCGTGAATGTGTTTATCGCGATTTGAATTATTGTTAAATCGAACATCTTGAGTTGGACTCACAACCAATCCAGCCCAACTCACATTTATTTATTATCATATTTTATTTCAAATATTCCTTCATCGCATTTTTAGCATCAATTTTTCATTAAATATTACATTTTGTCTTTAATGCGATTTCTGTCGAAAAAAAATCGTTAAGCAGGAATAACATAACTTATTTGTCCCTCAAATTTTTAAATATGCCATAAAAAAATTCAAAATTACAACTAAATATTCATCCCTCATTTTAAAAGTACGCTCACATGATTTTTGAATAAAAACAATAATTAAGGGCATGGTGTACAAAAAGTTAACAATAAAAAATGCAATGAAAAGAGTTAAGGACAAAATTGTAATAATAATAAATGTGTTGGACATTTAAGATAAGGATAATTATATTACCACCACAAAATTTACTTATTACACTACGTTATAATCACACCACAATTAAAATATATTTTCAATAAATACACAATAACAAATTTAACATTATACTCTTAATATTGTGGTGCACTCAACATTTCAATTTTAGTCCTCATTTAGATGAAGTCCCACTAGAATTTGCAAAAACAGAACACCAAAATTTCATCAATAAATAATTCAAATCGTACAAAAATAGAAATTGAGGAAGAACCAATTGATTTTTATTTTATGAGGTTTTATGAATTCTGAATTCTACAACATTTTGTATGCAAGTTATTATCTATAGCTTTTACAAGAATCCAAATCCTTTAATTTCATATCCTTTCATTATCTAAACCTTTTGAAAGAAGTAACAAACATCTCCCACTAGCATTCAATCTCATCTTTGTCTTCAATATTGCTGTAGAACATTTCACCGGTAAGATCTCACTGACGGTCACCTTACAACTTGTGCCCTAAATCATAAACCACCATCATGATAAAAGAGATATTCATTTGAAGAATTAGCACCGCTGTAAAGAAAATAATGGACAAGTTTGTTAATTTAATGATTGTGGTGTCTATGAAAATTGTTTAATGTTAAATAGTAAATTTAAAAGTATGGTTAATTAAGTAATTTTACTCAAGAGCCATTTAAGTAAATAATAAAAATGTGGTGTAACAATTAAATTTTGTGGTGGTAATATAATTACCCATAAGGTAATTAACCACATAGAGCCCAGTAGGAATAAAATTACGTTAATTACCCTATTTAATTATGAAATTCCAAACTTCTCCCTCTCTTTATCTTTTTTAATCCTCTAATGGCGCGTTTGATTTCGAGTATGAAATTTATATGGAAATATAAATAAATTTTAGGCAATTCAATTACCTAGAACTTATTTGTATGAAAATTATTAATTAAATGCATTTGATTGATTTAGTTTTCAATCTAAAAAATATTATGACTGCCCATTTTTTATTGTTGGGTAGATGAGAGATGAGGAATAGATAAGATAGAGAAAGAAAGAATGAATTCCCTGAAAAATAAAATCATACTCCCACTAAGAAAATATTTTTCTTGATTTTGAGAAAAAATATGATCACATGACTAAAAGTAGAAATTTGAGCGAAAAAACACATTTTTTTATAGAAAAAATTAACAATCAAATGTCACCTAAACACTATTTTTTACTTATCAAATCAAAACTCTAAAAATCAATTCCCAAATCAATTTTTCACCCAACTAGAAACATATCCCCATCCACCCACATGCACCAATCACCACAACCACACTTATCACCAACATCGATCGCAGTCACATCATTGACCACCATCACCACCATCCTCTCCCAAACTTAAAATTAGATCTCTTTCGCCATCGATGCAATCTTACCCATCACCATCATCATCACCCGCAATTTTTCTTATTTGAAACTACTACTTTAGGTAGAAATTTTTATTTTATGAGAATATAAATCCTTTCTATTATTCATCTTCTTCATCAATGTCACTACACCCATCAGCATCACCATTGAGACCACCTTGCGCTAGCACCAGGTCCTCATCCTTCGACTCGATTTCGTGTCTGAAACTAGATTTGAAATATCGATATTTGTTTATATTATTTGTGTTTTTGTATTTGTGATTTGGAGGCGGTCGTAGGAGGTAGGTGACCATGTAGCTTGTTGACTATAGTGATAGTGGTATAGATGGAGGTGATGGGTAGGGGGTGGATCGGGTGGTATGCTGGTGGAAATCAGGAAATGATTGTAGTTGTGATGGTGGTATTAAAATTTGATTGGTTGTGGTAGTGTGGGTCTTTGTGGATTTGGTATTGATTGCAAAGTGTATTATAAGAGGTGGCAATGGCAGCGACGATGGTGAAAACTGAGTGTCTATGGTGATGAGAATTGTGATAGTATAATAATATATGTTATAAGTGGTTATCGTGACGATGCTAGTATAACAATAAACATTATAAGTGATTGCATGCGCGATGATGATGCAAGTTTAAATGTTACAATCAATAGTGATGGCTACAACGGTGACCATTGTGAAAATAATTATAACATAATGTAATACACTGTGTTAATAACTGCAGATTGTGTTACATAATTATAGCACAAATGTAAAAAATAATAAAATTTATGAATCGTTGCCTCAAATATGATCAGAAAATTGTCGGCCCAATGATGGGGTTTGATGAGTTGGGTCTGCGTCCATGGGCTAAGTATATAAAAGCAATTTAAGAATATACTTTTTACAAGTTTAATTTAAATTAGTAAGTTCTTTTGTTGTAAAACTAAAATAATTACTTGAGCAAATAGGAAATTGCGCGTGAATACAAATCGACAGTACGGAAGTGGTAAGCCAAGAGTAAGTAGAAAATCGATAAATTTGAATAAATAAATAAAATTAGAAACAAATTTTGTCCTTGAACTCATTTTATTTTTAATATATTTTTACTTTCTTCTTTTCAATCACATATTTTTCAATAAAATAATATTACACATAAATTTAAAACTTTTCATCTTTTTTAATCACAAAATTTTCAAAAAATTACTATTTCAAGATACATTTTTTTCCAAAACCTCATTAAAATGGAGCCCAAACAAACTTATTATTTGATATATATCATATACTTCGTCATCCAATCCCCTCCTATCATGCACTCACATTCTTCTCCTCTCCTCTCTTCGCCTCCCACCACTATCACCCACACTCAAGGATCTCGAAGCTCCCAAGTTGTAGTATGGTTTTGTTTTAGATGTAAAGCAAGCAAATCAGAAAGATCAAACGAGATAGATTGTTGAGTGATTTATTCGAATTGAATGTCATCGTTCTTATTTACTTTTTTATTTATTTCTTGAATGAGATATTACATTTTATAAATAAATTGAAAAATGATGATAACTCATTACATTACAATACATCGCTAGATAATTTGGGTGACTAAATTGTACGTTAAGATTGAAAATTTCATTTGTTAGACAAATTATAATCTATTAGATATGAAAATGGTCACATACCGACTACACCTCAATTTGACTTATACGGCACAACTTGTGCGACCATATCAATAGGGACCATTTTAAAAGGATAATTCTCACTTTTTCTATACATAGTGGGGGGTATTTTGTCAACAAAGTATGTATTCTCCTACATACAATGAACAAAGATGGAGCGAGTCATCCGTAAATCTTTGAATAAATGGCTAAAAAATTGAACGTGCTCACTCGCTCCAATTCCAACTGCCAAATGTAAAAATTTCAATAAAATCTAGAAAAAAGTTGCAATAAAATATGTACAATATTGAAATAAACCCATTTATATATTATTCTTCCAGAATGCTCAAAAGCCGAGATTTTCTGCATGGCAGACGAGATCCAATTATTTTTCGAGCCACGCTATGTATGCATAGATGAACATATAAGGGTTGACATAATGTGAGTAGGGTGAGGCCCACGATACTTCCAGAATGCTCAAAAGCCGAGATTTTCTGTAGGGCAGATGTGATCCGATTATTTTTTGGGCCACGCTATATATACATAGATGAACATATATGGGTTGACATAGTGTGAGTAAGGTGAGGTCCATGATACTGTATTGTGGGCCTCACCCCACTCACATTATGTCAACCCCTATATGTACTCTTATGTACACATAGATTAATCTTTATCTTTCTAGATAGATTTTAGGGGAAATTGCGTTTGGGGCTAACCTTTTAAGATAAATTTCGAACCTTCCATTTTTTACATTGCAGTCCTTGACGTTTGTGGAAATGAGGAGATAAAGAACTTTTGGACGTTTTCCACTTAAAAAT
>CAIGRN010177547.1:0-20961 GCA_903798345.1 Fraxinus anomala
TGGGGATCCTATATGACTTTTGAAACGGTATGTTACTTTTACAACTTCGGGATAAATATATTGGACTATGATTTTATGATCTTTGGTTTCGGATATACTTTTGGAGATGCTTTTATTTTATTAACACAAAAAAAAAAAGTGTGGGTGAATTTGGATGTCTAGGTCAAGTTATCAATTGTATTCCTACACTGGGTAGTATATTGTATGAATGGGGTGTGACAGCTAATCGCCACCTTTCTTGTCTTATAGTACCACAATTTGTACCCCTTTACACCTGATTTATACCCATGAAAATATACTTTCTAGATCTAGGCTCCAACTTCCCATTATCCACATGAATATAGCAGGACGCATAAAAATTTTCAAATCAGAATAACATGAAGGCTTAACAGTTCATACATCTTCTGGTGTCTTTTTCTCAATGATGTAGTAGCAATTTCAATCCAAAAAGTCTTAGGTAACCCAGAATTTGAAAGCATATAACGAACTTTTTTCATCAAAGTTCTATTTATCCATTTTGCTACACCATTTTTTTTTTTTTTTTGGAAGGGTTCCAAGGCTGTCAAGTATCTCAAAATGCCTTCAACCCTACGAAAGCTAATGAATTTATCTAAATAAAACTCCAACCCATTATCTGATTCTATCTGTACTAACTATGACAATTTTGAAAGGCACATTGTTTTCCATAATCATTATACCTCTCGAAACTCCTTCATATGTTGTAAACCAATCCCTGTTGGGATACATATGGAAGGTATATGCTAGTCAAGAACTCATTTCTCATAGGGTCTAGAACCCATGTCAGAAATCACAAGAAGCTCTCTTTCACTTTGTCCGTCTTCCACAACATCAACATCTGTTGTATTTAAGGGTTTTTTTTCTTTATTAGTAGCACCAGCAGCCTTGTTTCTATTTTTCAAAGTAGAGGAATCAGCTCTAATATGCTCATTTTTCTTACAAAAATGACATGTATTCTCTGCATGTCTGGATTTAGATCCGTCCCTCATATTTCTACCAAAATTTCTATCTTGATTCTCCACGAACAATCAGGCCTTTAGTATGAGTCCCAAATCTTCTTGCAAAATTCCTCACCTTCTCATTAGACAGTAAAGCATCATAGACCTCCACTACAGTGAAAGTATTCAGACTATAAAGAATAGCATCTCTAAAAATCGCATATAATGGTAGCAGCGAACACAACAATATTAGTACCAGTCATCATACTTAAACTTCAAATATTTTCAAATCGGCCACGATTTCCTTGAACATAGTTAAGTGATCATCCAATGAAGTACTTTAAAAAATCCGGTAAGAATACAAACGTTGTTTCAAGTGTAACTTACTGGTCAAAGTCTTTGTCATACAAAATTGCTCTAACTTTAACCACAACGCAGATGCACTTTCCTCCTTCAGAACATTCTGAAGAATTTGTTTTGATAGATGTAGATAAATTCAAGATTAGGTTTCCAGTCCCCTACTTTCATCCTGCGTCCAAGTTGAAGACTTCTTATCAAAGTCAAGCAAGGCTTCTTCCAAATCTATCAACGTGAGAATCGCTTGCATTTTCACTTGCCATAAAGTAAATTTCTTGTTTCGATCCAATAACGGAATATTTTATTTCATTGTTGCCATGCAAAAAATCAACCTTGCTCTGATACCAATTTATTGAGAATTGATCGCAAGATAATGAAATAATGAAATAAACGAGAACACCAAGATTTATATAGAAACATAAGATGAAAAAAACCACAGATAGTGAAGGAGAAATTCACTACAATCAAAGTGTGTGTGTGTGTGTGTGTGTGTGTATATAAGAACCTCCTTTTGGAGTTATAGATGAAGATGAAAATATAAAATCCGAAAAAATCAGAATATCCTCATCATAGTGGCACCTCGGTACCATCAACCTAGCGCCCCGTCACCCCAGCACCCTGGGCAAATTCTTCATAGGGGCACCGGCACCACGATGCCCCATGCCCGGTGTTGTGATGTTGGGCCCTGTCTGTTCTTTCTCGTACGAGCGTCGAGGCGCCCACTTCGATAAATAGTGTCCTAAAGTATTTTTTTTAAGCCGAACTTTCAATCTTTGATGAAATTTAATCTTTATCAACTAGGACTATCAAACCAAAATTCCTTAAACTTCTTTTATCCAACCAAACACCAAATTACAAGGAATTTCAGTTACACCACAACGGTTGTAAAATTTTATTTTATTTTCTCGCTCATTGCTATAGGAGTGGCATACCCAAAAAGGAATTTGGAATAAAGAATTTTGATTTTTTCTATTTTGTAAAACATTTGAATCCACTTTTTGCTTATCAAAAGGGGCCTAAAAGCCATAGATTGATGCTATAGGCTTGCTTCACTTCTTCTAAGCGCAAATAAAAAAGAAGAATATTATTTCTTTCTCATTCTCTCCTCTTTTCTCCGTGTTTAAGGAATTATTATGAATACTTATAATTTATTTTTCAAAGACAAATATTACTATTCACTAATCCACCACTCATATCTATCACATTACAATTTTAACAACTTATAATTTTACTGAAACACTCTATTTATTGGAGACTTTCAATAAATTTGCACTTTGTTCATTTAGCTATGACTAAGAACTTTTCCATAGTCCTCCAATTACATTTCCTTTCCAAATTCTATTAATTTTGAGACGAAATCTCCCTACTTCATATTTTGTTTCAACACTTTAATTGTTTTCTATCTGAAATTGGGACTATCGTTGTTCATTAAGCATGTAAAGTATCTCCATACCTAAAATAGTAATGGGTATATTGGATGATTTACTTGGACAAAATTACTACGAGAGTTTGTCTTACCAAGTTTTGAAGGTTGCGTACGTATAACGTAGTGGAAAATTAGTGCAAATAAATATAGGTTTTGACCATGGTTTGCATTAGCTAATTATATTTCTCCGAACCTTCTCATGTTCTTTCATATTCTTGGTGATAATCTAGCATGTTAGGCCAATCTTAAAAAGTTAACCTATAGATAATTTTATTTACAGGTAAATAAGTATGGGTGTGCTTGGTTTGCTATTTTCAAACTATTTTAGTTTTGCAAAATATTGAAAATGCGTTTAGGCTAATATTTTTTAAAATGCATTTTCGAAAATAGGGTTAAACTAATAACATAAAATTTAAAATACATTTTTGATTTATTGAATGTTTTCAATGAAAATTCTGAAAACATTCAAAATTGAAAATAAGTGTTTAAAAAAATTATTTAAATAAAAGTTTAAAAATAAAAAATTTTTAAAAATAGAAATATGAAATTCTAACAAATAAATTTTTTTAAAATAAATATTACCAAAAATAAAATAAAAAATAAGATTTTTGAGAAAATAAAATAAAAAATTCTAAATAAAATTCTTAAAAATTTCTAGAAAAGAAATTTATAAAAAATAAATAATAAAAATAGTTCAAACTCTTAATGATTATTTACATAAAAATTCTAAAGAAGTATTTAAATGAACACATATAAAAAATATTCATAGCCCATGTCATTAATTTTTATTTTTATTTTTTATATTTTGAACTCGAATTATTATTTATTTTTATTTTGCTGTTTTGGTTGAAGAAATATTGTAAAGTTCACCAACTTTAAAATATTTATATTATTTGATAATACGTTAACATAAAATTATTCTATTTTTACTGAATAATTAAATTTCTTGGAATAGAATATCATAAATCAATTTTTCAAAATTTCAAACCAAATATATTTTCTAATTTTTGTTTTGAGAAATAATTTTTCAAAATGACAAACCAAAAATATTTTTAACAATATGAAAACAGATCCTCAAAGTGGAAAACCAAAAATAAATTCAAAATTGAAACAAAAACCAAACAGCCCCTTAATTTCTATAAATTGAGCATGCCTAGAGTGGTAAAACTGAGAAGTGCAAAGATCCAAACAATGATAAGCTTTTTGTTTTGGGGAGAATCCTAGGAGAATACATGGTGCACACTTCGGTTCAAGTTTGTTGTGACTATAAAGGTTGAGCCGCCAAAAGCAAATACTAACAAAGATACAAAGGTTGTTATAATTTGGTTGGAATTGAAAACGTGTTCATATAGAAGCATTTTGGAGAAGAGTAATATTATTCATAGTCAGCCACTACAGTAGTCATTCTATGTGTCGATTTGTCATTAAGACATTAGCTTGTTATTTGAAATAATAAAATTATAGGAAATTAATACCTCAAATAACAAGCTACCATATGGGATGTCACGTAGGACGACTAGTGTGGTCACCAACTACAAATTGGATCATTCTTTGGAGAATTGGTGTGTGTAGTCGATTTTTTGGTAAATTATTGTCTAAAAGTCTAATATTTTAACGGGATAGCCACATTTCGATAACTTTGTTTATGGTGATATTCAGCGGTGCCATTGTGTTGCAAGGTATGTGAAGGGTTTTTAAAATGCCGAATACAATGAATAGGTGTTTGAATGTCGTTTACTCTCTCCCACCATCGAATAGATAGTTCCAATTTTTATCTTGAAGTAATTTTCTACAAGTGATTTAAATTGTTGAAACATAACATATACATAAGTGTTGTGGTCGACGAAGATAATATAGTATTGAAAATCATGAAGTCACTTAATCGGACAGTAATCCCCCAATCATTAGTATATATAAGGTTTAAAGGAGCACGACTCTGAAGACTAGACATGACAAACGGTTAGTGACAGATTTTATTTATTAATAGGACTAACTAAAGAAATGAGAATTGAAACTAGAAGACAGTGACAATAGATGAAAATTACCTAAAATTTAGTTGTTGTCTTGATGAATGGATGACGAACACAACCATGCCACTGAGCCAGAAAGCCTTCCATACTTGTGTATGCGGGGGAAGGTAATCGAGTGACGAAAGATGTCCACTCATAAGGATCAAACTTGTTCGATTCGCGAACAACCCTTGTACACAGATCCTTTACAAAATGAGATGGAAAGAATTCAGTAGAGGCACGATTAGATTTACAAAATTGAGAAGTATATTATATTTTTTTGATAACATAATCATAAGAATTTTAAAAAGCATAAACTAAAGGCAGAGATGAGAAGAACATATGTGTAATTGGCTAACATTCTTATCACTGAGAAAATTATCAAATGGATCTTTATAATCTTGATGAATATAAATGATTGAGATTGGAGATGATATGATTGGATGTGCTTGAGTCAATTTACCGTTCTCCAGTGGAGAGGTTGTGAGTGATGACATGGTTAACACGGTCTAGATGGACGGAGACGTGGGAACAACTTTAATGGCCACGTCGATCACATTATTGACAAACCAAACTGGAAGACTGATTATTCCATGCTGGAGAAGATGTATTGGGAATGGAACCATTATCTAAAAATCTCATGGAGTGGGACCAAGAGAGAGTAAGGAAGAGACTGTGGAAATATATGCTGGAATATTTATTTATTTTTGGTTGTAGGCTATGGGTGAGGACTAATTGGCACATGAGTAATGAATGTACAGTAGGGAATGGGGTTTTAGAGACTTGGTCAATCTCATGTAGATAAGTCTTATGGTCAATAGGTTTGGAGTAATGCTACTTGTACGTTGTCAGCTCCAAAAAATTCGCTCCGCGAACACTACCACATTGTCTGTGAAACATATAGAAATATGTGAAGTAAAAGAAGGTGGGAAAGATTTGCATAAAGTAAGATGTAAACCGCTCCTCCATCCAAGCTAGCTACAAGCTGTCAAGATGCACATAAAGCATGACACTTATAATAGAATTAGTTATTTACAAGACAACGAAGAACCACCATCTATCATTCTTCTAAAAAGACCAAACTATCCAAGGATTGGAAGGAAATTTAAAAATACCCTCTCATTTGACGAAAGCGCATACAATTCAAATATCTCCCTCTCAAATAGCTATTTCCCTTTTTGCTCCAGTTGAGCATCAAAACTAGTGAGTTTAGGAATTAAATTTATACTAGGTGAGTAGGAATTGTTGATCAGATTTGTATCATCACAAATTGACGCCGTCTATGGAAAACTTGTAAAAATGTAGACCACAACATGCCTCAGTTTAGAAATACATAAGACCTAAAGAAACGAAATATACATGGAAAGTCTGAGCATTAGCTAGAGTATCGAAGAAGGAAAATCCAGGGGAGTGGTGTTTCAACCAATGCACAAGTAAATTTAGTGGTGGAAAATATTTGAAGAATGACCGAAGATCTGGAAGCGCTAATGGAGGGACGTGCCGCCCTTTCTACAAAGACACAAAGCCTGAAATGTAAGCATCTTGAAAAGGTAAGCTTACAGGTAATACGCAGTCCTTAACCTCTTCAATTACATCTATCGAACCTAAAATTGAAATTTTTTGGAATTTAAGACGAGGTGGCCGTGATCCAGGCAGTAATAGTACGTGAATGCTATCACCGCATACTCCTGGACAATGAAAGCACAAAAAATGTGCTATAAGATGAAGCATTCGATCGAATGCAAAAAAAAAAAAAATTCCATGTATCGCTGTGTCGGATCATCACTGCTCTACCAGAGGAGGCTCGTCCTTCGTCGATAGGCCACTCTTTAGCGAGGTATTGAAGTGAACTCCAACAAAATTCAAGCCCTCATAAAAATGAGGTCCATATCTAAACATAAAGAGGTACAAAGCCCAACTGGAAAGGTTGCCAAAAATAAAAAGATTTGATTCCCAAGGAACGAATCATCTTGAGCGATGAAAGCCAACGGAAAAGATGATGCACCTGAAACAAGGTCGTAGAAATGAGGATTGGTAGCTAAAGACGAGGTTAGTCCCACCTGGCAAAGACTATCCCAACCTAGATGGATAAAGGTGAAGTCTATCCCATCAAAGAAATTACAATTAAAAGGGGGGGTCTATTCCGCCAAAAAAAAAATCCAATTGAAGGCGAGGTCTACTCCACCAAAGGAATTTCAATCAAAGCCAAAATTTATCCTACCAAAGAAATATGGGGACTAATTTCCACCCTAAAGGAAATTATTATAAAAAATGATGCCATATCCATTTGTTTTTAAATATCATGACATAATTGGAATAGCACGCAAAGTACTTGTGTTAAAAGAGCCATGACAAGGGATGGGATAGTAATCTGCATCCTCTTATGTTGTTACAATAATTTAATAAAGCCTCATTCGAAAAACGACATTGTTCAAAATGTGAAATCAACATAAGAACGATAGTTTCTGTTGTTGATAGAAATTCTTTATAAGCATCCATGTGAAGCATAACTAAAATAACAAATGAACAAAACAACGCAAGCTCAAATGGATTGCCAAATTAATAAATTTGTATAACATAATCAGTGATATTCTACTAAGAAAGGGCAATTTTATACAAAATAGGAATGAAGCTTCTTCATCATTAAGGAATGCGATAAAAATAAGCTATCCTAATTAACCAAGGACCAAAACCACACGAAAGATAGATCATTCTGGTTAACTTGAACTTTACTCCTTGAGGGTACCTTCGCTTCTAAAGAAGCAGGAATGAAAGTGTCAAGAAGCTCATTAATAGCTACATTACCACTTGTGGGGTTAGTCGGAGATTCTACATGTTGAGAAAGACTAG
Organism: Fraxinus anomala; assembly: GCA_903798345.1. Lineage (NCBI taxonomy): Eukaryota > Viridiplantae > Streptophyta > Magnoliopsida > Lamiales > Oleaceae > Fraxinus > Fraxinus anomala. The sequence continues at coordinate 7,599 of CAIGRN010177547.1, forward strand.
TAGGAACGGATGGAGTATCCTGGGTCCCAAAGGCCAACGGACGAACCTCGGGAAAAAGGATGTCTTCGACATCATCTTCGTGAGCCTCCAAAAAGTCCATATTCCATTCAAGGTAAAAGATTTTGATAATATCAAGCACTTCTTACATAGCATCCTCAACCAACTTCGCCTCATGAGTAGCCACTCCAGAAAGGCTAGACTCTAGAACTGCTAATTCTGTCTCAGTATTATTCAATCTATCGCGAAGTAAAACTATCTCATTCTTTGTGTTTTCATATTCCATATGGGCAGCCACCAGCTCGAACTTAGTCATTTTGAACTCCTTTATAAGCTACGAAGTGTTGGCTCGATCCTTCCAACATAAGTTGCGTGCTCTTCCTTGGCCAGATTAAGATTTAAGTAGATCTTCTTGGCATCAATTGCCAATGAAACCTCTTTCACAGAAAAAGTTTTGGCATTTTTATTCATCTCCTTATATTTATTATGTTCCTCGTCAATCTCCTCGAGCTTTTTCTAGAGAGCATCACATATTTTGCCAATGAATTAGCCTTTTCTCTGGGCTAACCACTGTTGCATTTTTTATATTGTAAGTGTGTGATACCGTAACAAGCAGTATAGTGGACATTTGGATCCGGATATCGTTCCCACGAAAACTATACTTCAGATCTTAATCAATTTTTTTCTAACTCCTATTTGATAGAAGCAAGTAAATAATTATGATGGTTGTGATTATTTTTCCTGACTACTTTTAATTAATTGAACATATAAAAAAACTGCAAATAACGGTTGTTTGAAGATTCAAATATTTGATGAATATTAGGGTATGACAATTCCATCTATTGATTACCTAATTCTTAATTCAAGATTCATAACCTAATGTAGTATTCGATCGAATTTTTCTATTGTACTCAATTTACCTCCCCCCTCGAGTTCTCATTGAACCTATTTAAATAATTCAATTCCATATCTCTATGTGAATCAACCTTAGTTAAACGAAACACTAATTCTAACTATAGGGTCTAAATCTCAAACCCATATCTCAATTCGTAAGAGATTCACACAATCATCAAATTAGTGATCAATTAATTCAATACATTAAACTCATAGTAAAATCAACACAAATAAATAATAGAAATCTTGAATAGAAAAATAAATGATCACAAATCGACTACATTATTTGTTCTAATATAAAAATTAATTACTCATACTGTAAAAATAAAAATACGCAAAAAGGGAACGATATCACCAAAAATTAACGAAACGTGAGATTTATATTCCTACAGCCTCCTTTCCTGCAAGCTGTGCGAGTGCTTGTGTGTGTGTGTGTGTATTTAACTTCCTTTTTGCAGCCATCAACTTTGACTTCAAGGAAAAACTCCCCTCTCCCTTTTTTTTCTTTTCTTTTCTTTCTTTATTTCGGTCGCCATTTTTCTTTTTCTTTTTTCTTTCTGTTACTCACTTTTTTTCTCTTTCTGTTTCTCTCTTTTTTTCTCTCCTCTTTTCACTCTTCCCAGCCACTCTTTTTGACTTCTTAGCCTCTTTCTTTTCTCTCTTTTTTCTCTTTCTTTTCTCTTATTTCCTCTCTTTTTTCTCTGCCCTTTTTTCTTCTTCTATTTCTATCTCACTGGCGGCCGTCTTCTTGTTTTCTTTTTCCTCCCCCTCCTTCTTTTGTGTCTGTGTGTAAGTGTGTGTGTGTGTGTGTATATATATATATATCAGCCATATTGAGGTCAAATTAAAATTTCCAATACAAGTCAATTGAGACTCATTTAACTCCAACCCATTTAATGTATTATTTATTTCCAAGGTTCATTTTTGAATTTTGTCGTTTTTCACCACTTTTGCATTATTTTCTTCAATTCTTCATTAAACATAAAGTTTACCTTCAAAATATAACATAACATAAATTAGGTAGAATTTTATCTAAAAGACAATAAAATAACATGACTTAAGGCCTCGAATAAGTATAGAAACTACACTTATCAGCCACCCACGAGATGCAAGCTTCATAGCTAGACTCCTGGCCTTGAGATAAGATTGTAGCTTGCTAGAGCATCAATCATTTTCTCTCTCTTAATAAAGCAAGCTATTCCATTAATTTCTCTCAAGACGAGTTGAAATAGGCATAGACAGCTTTCACCTTTCACGAGACAAAAAAAATAGAGAAACGATGACAAAATCCTCAGATCCAATGCATCATCGTGACAAGAAAAGATTAGAGATTTTAAATTCAGAGTAGGCCTCTAGGGTGAGTAAGAGCCTTTGGGATCTATGAGGGACACAAACCCGTCTAAGGCTTTCCTTCAGCAGGGATCCCTAATTGGAATCGGAGGAAGTGAGGCACAGATTCCACCGAAAATAGTTCTGAAGGTCCAGCAGTAGATATCTGTAACGAAGGTCGCTTGGACGAAGCATTGACCACCCGCAAAGACACTCATTTAGAACTCCCAGAACTTTCATGGATCAATTTCTTCGAAAGAGGTACAACAATCTTCTGCCACCGAAGTAATGGTACTCAAGTTAGTTCACACTAAAAAAGAAAGATAAATTGAATATTCCTTAAAAGATAAGAAAATGTTCTTTAAAATGAAGAAACTAATGCATTGGTTTACTTGGAGTAATCTGAATACCGATGTCATAAAATTTTGGATTAGTGGAGCTCGGTAGTCCCTTAACTTCGCGAGCCTTAGAGGTCAAACTGAGAATAGGCGCCACCAAATAGCAAAGTTCTTGGAGGGTTTGACCTCGAGGGGAAGCCGATAGTTTATCAGCGAAAAAATAATCAAATAAGGTTTAAAAAAAAAGATTAAAGGCAGGATACTCACTGGATTCGCCGTAAAGACGAGGCAGAATCACCATAGATGAAGATCATTGGGATGAAGTCTCTAGTTGCGGCGAGCAAAGAAAAAGCTCACCTTCCAATTATGTATTTTATTGGGAGTGGTGATGAGTTTCGAACATGTTTTGGGAAAGCAATGAGTAAAATTGTAGTACCCCTTCGTTGCATTCTCCGCTTTCATTAGATGATAAATAGAAAGAAAAACATTTGAAGAAAGTTTTCATCTCAAACCCTCAATGTTCCATAACAAAAACAACCCGACCATATGGCCCCATCCGTTCGGGATAAGTTGGGTGAGAGCAATATTAAAAAGGGAAAACATGATGTGAAAAAGGTTGGAAAGGAAGCTTGAGCCTCATATCTATCAAATACTTATGAATAGCTATATAATCATTGGGGGGACAATCCGCAGATTGGAACTGTCCAGGACAAATCAATTCTAAAGTATTAGGGATACCAAAGCGGTCTTCAATTTTATCCAAATCTTTCTCAGTAATATTTCAAAATATTTCTGAGACTTCAAAAGCCTCTTTATCACTAGCAGTCGAATCTTCGCGAGCCTCATCAACCTTAAGTTGGGAGCTACCACCCTGGTCAGAAAGTTCTGGGATAACCTCGACGATTAAGGATTTGCTATACAGCTAGGATTTATCTAAAGAAGAAAGCGAGTTAGGGAACGAATCCCTAAGTTTAGAACCTTCAATTCTAGAACCTTGAGAAATATTTTGAGTCACTTTGGGAAGACATGATAGCAAAGGAAAATATGAAGTCGCTAAGAAGGATGAATAGCAAAAGAAGTAGGAAAGTAACCTCCAAAGAGAAATAACGTATTTATAGGTTTCAAAAAGAAATGTGGACCGTTAAATTGCATAATTAGGTAAATCACAGTCAACTAAATTACTCAGGTAATCACGGCCATTGAATTTTAAGAGACGTCTGATTAAGAATTCAAAAGGAACGGACTCAATTAAAACATATCCGACACGCAATTAAATAATATGTCCCCTCAAAACGGCTCACGTCATCTACCACTAACGAAGAAAAGTATATACGAACAGCATTAAGCTTGCAATGCATCAAAATGAAATAACAAGTCCTAGAATTAATACAATATTAAAACCAGATTTCAAAGACTATTTGTTAGCTCCAAAAAATTCGCTCTATGAACCCTACCACATGGTAGCGAAGCATATCAATATGCAAAGTAAAAGAGGGAACGAAAGGTTCGCATAAAGTAAGATGCGAACCGCTCCTCCATCCAAGCTGACTACAGGCTGTAAGATGCACATAAGGCATGACACTTGTAACAGATTTAGTTACTCACAAGCCAACGAGGAACCAGCATTTGTCATTATTCTAAAAAGACCAAACTATCCCAAAGTTTAGAGAAAATCTATAAATACTCCCCTCGTCTAAAGAGAAGCGCATGCAATTCAATATTTCCCTCTAAAGTAGCTATTTTCATTCTTACTCCAATTTGAGCATCAAAACTAGTGAGTTGAAGAAGTGAGTTTAAATGAGTATGATTTTTTGATCATATTTGTATCGTCAATATCGCAATCATTTACATATTAGTGTACAGAAAAAGAGGAAAAAACATTTTGGAAGAGAGAAAAATATAGAGAAGGAAATCAAATAAATTTTAATATAATGCATCTCATCAATTTGTAAATAATTATGTACAAATAGCATTAATCATAAGTTTGGCATGTAATGCAAGAGTTACAAGCGCCGAGGGCAATGATGATTTCCTTATAAGTAGGGTCTATGCCCCTAGTGCAGTAGATAAGGTGATCGTCATCACAGATAGGGACACCATGGGTGGTTAATTCATCACCAAGAGATTTTTAATCTTGAGAAGAAATAATTATGCTATTTGTATAGAAAGGATGGTCCAAAAGCAGTGCCAAAAGATGAGTTGGAGGGAAATAATTGGATAAAAAAATGTATTGTATTTTAAATTGTTTAATGATAAAGTCACATGTAACATTATACAAACCATTATATAAACCTTGATGTACATGTAGTAAGGTCCTGAAAAGAAAATATACAACTATGAAGCACCGTTGTAGTTTTGGATGGTTAATTTGTCTTGAGATGAATAATAAAATATTGGGCATTTGGAGAAAATATGAGCTAGATGACCTAGACATCATGACTTGTAGAGGAATATGGCACGAATAGAATAATGGTTTCAGAGAGAGAGAGGATATCATGAAGAATGATCTTACCCTAATGCATTCATATCGATGGTGATTTTTTTTCAGATAGGCATGAGAATATGTTGTCACTATAGCCGAGAAGATCTAGATGGGGAAGAAATGAAATTGTGATTTCCATGAAGAAAATTAAGGGAGATTATTTTGAAAGATGTCTGTGAGGCAGCATTTATCTAGATTAGACAAGGGAAATGAAGGGTTGCCTCGGTGGTGGGGTGGTAGTTGTAGTTAGGGAGTGGTTGTTGGACTCGATGGAAATTGAAAAGTGGCGAGTCGAAGGAGAATGAGAAATACACAACTGAAAAAAAGATTACTTAACGTGAGATTATTTTGGCTCTAATACCATTTAGAGAATTAACAAAGTGTATACAATTTGAGTTTGGAGATTTTTATTTTATTTTTTACTATAATGTGGACTACTATAGATAGGGGTATTTGATGGATATTATTGAGAAAATAATGTATTTTAAATAGTGATATGATGAAAAATATGTAGTTAAAAAGTAAAGAAAAGTTATTAATGTGATGAAAAATATTATTTTATTGAAAAATGTGTGATTGATAATGAATTTTAAAAAAATGTATTTTAAAAGAATGTGTGTCAAACATGGACTATTTACAAAGAGATGAGGATAAACTTTCATAACATATTACTTGCTATACAAAGATTGAATAACGATTTTAATTGTGTTATAGTTTTACCTCATAAAAACGAGGAGGTTCAATTTCCTTGATTTTAGAAGATACTTGATACGTATCCCTATAATTGTGAAATTGATATGAAATTTAATGAAAAACTAAAAATGAATAAGATGATATTATACCATAATAGTCAATAAAACTTATAAAGTGGTGACAATCTAACAATTGGCAGTATATTTCACTTTCTTTAAATTTTTTGATATTGATCCTAATATTCTCTTTCTTTAATCCAACAACAACAACAACAATTACTGTTGATTGACTTGTAGTCCTTAAATGAAAATTTAATTGTATATCCTAATCTTATTCGTCAAAATTTCAACTATATTAAGGAAAGAAAGAGATCTTCAAAGCTCGAGTTATGAAAAGAATTTGTACGTTCATGCATTTAAAAGTTTAGAGAGAGAGAGAGAGAGAATATGTCCCTATAGTACAGCCTTTGAACATTTTTAAGTTGACATAAATATTTAGGCCCTGGGCCTATAACTAAATCCATGAATTCTAAACTTATCCATTAGGCCCATTTTTGTAGCATGCTTAAACTTACTTTTCCGGACCTTTAGCCCAATAATGACCAAGGCTAACAGAAAAACAGACATGGTTAAGGTACGATTGGACACGGACTGTTTTCACTCATTTAATTGTAAAATCAATAAACGCAAATGATTGTAATGCAAAAAACTTAAAAAAGTAAAAGAGAAAGAAACAGCTTTCTCATTTGTTGATAAGAAACTCATCTGCACAATTTTAATATGTCGAGTCTACTTTTAAAGCTAAAATCAACTTTTCGACCTAGATAGAGATTCCAAGGGGATGGGACATCTGCCTAATAAAAAGGTACGTAATCAACGGCATGATTCATGTCATAACACAAAAAGACAAAGACCACAAGATTAAGATTCTAAGAATGTCATTATCTCTAACACAAGATTTACCAAATTTGACGCATCATATCCAGAAACTGGATTAGATTTCTTCCAAATATAAGGATAAGGTTTTGCTTTTAATATGTCAATTTTTTCTGCTAAAATAAAGGATTTTTTCTTGAAATTGGTGTCTTAAAGATCCCGACATATTCTCATCTTCACTTACAGTGATTTTCAACACCATATCTTTAAGGATAGAGCCAAGAATTAGGTCCATTTCTTGGCTATTCAATCCTACGATTAAGACACCTATGCACAATAATTGATGTTGAAACTTAAGATTTATTTTTGTTAAATTTGGAACATGATCAATTATGATACAAGTAAATACCAAGGTTGAAAGTGATTTTCATGTGATTACGCTAAAACGTCAAAGCAAACACTTGCGCGTTTAGTTGTCTATTTTCAAGCCATTTTTAATTTTGCAAAGTACTCTAAACTTGTTTGTTCTGTTATTTCTGAATATACATTTTCAAAAATAATCTAAGCTTGTGTTTGACACCAATTTTGGGAAAAAAAATGAATTTTGGAATAGTAATTGATGGAAGAATGCGTGGTTAAAAAGTAATGAAAAGTTTTAAATTTGTGTGTAATATTATTTTATTTGAAAAATGTATGGTTGAAATGAAGAAAGAGATAACAAAAATGAGAATGGATGTCAAACATGGCCTAAAAGTTTTTTTTAGAATCATTTAACTAATTTTATAAAAATCTTTCTTCTAATTAGAAGAGTTTTTAAAGGAGGTTGGTCCAATATGATTTCCTCTAAAAACACTTTCGGAATAGAAAAAGTTATTTTAGAAATTAATTTTCGAACAAAAATTAAGATAACTTTTTCATGAATCTCTTCTTGAGGAAGAAAAAATAAAAGTAAAAATCATGTCAAACGAGCTATTATTAAACCACGACACATGTTGCACTAGTCAGGGAGGTAAATGGGAAATAGTGAATGTGTATCGTATATATAGTTGTTAAAAAGTTACTCGAAAGGTAGTTAACATTTAAAGTGCATCAAGAAACCACCATTCAAATAATTGCACTTGTTTTTTATTACAAGTATGAAATTTATATGAAAAGAAAATAAGTAAAAATGTGTTTGATTGATTTAATTTTTAACCTAAAAAATGTTATACTTGTCAATCTTTTTCGGTAGATAAATGAGAGAGAGAGAGAGAGTGTGAGTGTGTGTGTGTGTGTGTGTGTGTTGTCATTCCAATTTCAACGAATTGTGCCTTCATGCATCAGTATACTTTTTGTTGAGAATCGAATGCACAACAAAATTTGTTGATGTATGAAGGCTGAATTGAGTCTCGAAATTATCAACATGCACTTGATCTTTCAGCTCTAAAAAATTTCGATGCATGAAGGTTGAGTCGACCTTCAAAATTATCAACATACAGTTGACCTCGGTTAAGTCATAAATTGTTGATGCATGAAGGCCGTGCAGGCATGCTCAACGTCATCATCGATCAAAAAATTGTTGATGTATGAAGGCCGAGTCAAGCTTCAAACTTATCAACGAATAGTTGACTTCAGTCAAGTAAAAAATTCAATGAAGTCGAATCGAGCTCAAAATTATTGGCATAAGATTGACCTCAATCAGGTCTAGAAGTTTTCAAAGTATGAAGGTCAAGTCGAGCTTCTAAATTGTCACCGTACACTTAACCACGGGTAAAAGAAATTATTGATGTATGAAGGCAAATACAAACCTCAATATTATCAGGATACACTTTACCCTAGTCAAGTAAAAGAATAGCGGAGATATATGTTGAGAATTTACTTAATTATGCACAACGAAAAATCAAATCAAATTTCATTTTCCACTAAAAATCTGATTTTTATTTAGATAGAAAATGTGATAGAAAATATACTTTTATTGAATTCTACAAATTCTTTTAGTTGTCTTGTACACAAACTATCATGATTTGTAATCCATAGCTATTCAATTATCCAGCCTCCAATAAAAATCCACACAGGGAACAATAATGAGATAATTAAGATTTCTCTTTTCTTATGTTAGTAATAATATAAATCATGTTCCAATTTTATTTTTTTTATTTTTTTTATTTTTGAACTCTAAGAACTTATTAATATAAGTCTAAGTAGATTTGGTCCGTCTCTTAAACTTAATCGAGTTCAATATTTAATTAATTTGGGCATATTAACAAGAAACCCAATTAATTAATTAATTAATTGGTGAATTTCATTTTTCTAGTTCTCTTTTGTGTGTGACCCGTTAGTTTTTCGATCATGATGTCAACGATGTGAATTATCAATTTGATCTAATCAAAATCGATAAATTAAAATACCATCTTTTAATTTATCACCATTTCATATTCATCGTTCCAAATTGATATCTAGCAAGAGGACAATACATGTGAAGGAAAATGTCACGTGGTATGACAAAACCAAACTTATTTGTTTACCTTGAAAGTATAATCATTTCGTCAATATGATCCGATTAATTACAAAATATGGATATGTGTCAATTTCAATTATCGATCATATATTTCATCTCACTATTAAGTCAATGTAAGTCGAAAACTCTTTTTTCGACTTATGAGTACACCTTGATCAAGAATTTCATTATCAAATTAACTGAATGAAATATAGATCATAATCTCTTACTATTTAACAGTAACGAATAATTTATTGATCAATCACAACTTTCCTATGATTCTTGAAATACAAAACGATATTGTATTAGCGACCCTAGCAGAGTAACATCCAACATCACCAAAATATGATCGTCCTCATATAAGACAATATGATGATCTCAGGTCGAATGACCAACTCCACTGCGGAACGTTAGAGATTAATTATTGACACTCAAATAGTTATCCATGTGAAATCTGTCCAATGGGTCTCCAATGTTTTATTTTATAACAAAACATTTACTATTGATTTCGGTGTCACAAAAATTTATCTTGTAAGATTAGCTACTTACTTCACAAATATTTACAACCACTGATAATTTAAGATTCAGTCATATATCATTTGTATTTCACAATTACAACTCATTATATTAACAAATTACTAAAGCTTAAATATATGGACTCTATTATTTAATATAATTTATTATAATGATAATTCAAATAAATAATAAATTTTGTCAAAATAAATGAATTAAGCATATTAATGATGTTTACAACCTAAATTGATTAGATGTAAGGCATAACACTCACCATATATAAAGGTTGAGTCGAGCCTCAAAATTATCAACACACACTTGACTTTAGTCAAGTTTACAAATTTTCATTGTATAAAAGCTGATTGGAGCCTCAAAATTTGCGACATGCAAGACTTCAGTCATCCAAAAACCATCCATATAGGAAGGTCGGGTCGGACCTCAAGATTTTCAATTTAAACTTGAAATGACAAATCATTATAATTGCTAAAACTTGATGGGGGTAAAATTACCTAATACTGGTGAAGTAAATTGTGTTCATTCGAAAATGACGTATCATCTAGAGACTAGAGGCCCTAAAATTGGTGAGATAAAATTATTTTCGTTAAAAAATTACCTAACATAAAGATGTCCTAAAATTGATGGGTAAAATTATAATTGTTCAAAAAATGACGTATAATTAAGACATCCTAAAACTAATGGGGTAAAATTATTTTTGTTCGAACAAGTGCCCGAGAAGTAATGGTAGGATTGGACATCGGGTGGGTCGGTTCAAATATTTCAATACTCGAAATCATTCATTAAACTTTGGATATTTCATAAATGAAACTTTTCGTGATCCAAAATCATTCATTAAGCTTTGGATATTTCGTAAATGGAACTTTTCGTGATCCATGTAATTACTGGAATAGAATTCAAACCTAAACCGTCTATTCCGATCCAATTCGATTCTACACAATATTCTTTTAAAAAATCGTGAACTGACAATACAAACAATATTTTAATATCTTGTAGGATAGAAGAAATAAAATATGTCACCAAATACATATTTTACATTTTCTTAACCCACTACAAATATATCACTAAATAACATATAATATCTAGCATAATAACATCAAATTTTGACCGTGGCTCTACATATGTCGCCTAAAGAATGATTTGTGAGGTGGACAAAAAAGAAAGAAAGGTTAGAAGTGGTTTATGAACGAGAGTGATATGATTCAATTTTTCAAACGAATGAATGATTATGGAAATTACAATTTGGATCTTGCAAACTTGCTACAAAGTTGTTACTTGTTGGGTATGGTCATTGGGTCGAAGTGAACAAATTGTAAAAATAATAAAAATATAATGAAGAAAATTGTCACTTTGACTTCATGAGTAATTTTACGGAAAATCGGAGATAATTGTCAAATGTTGCCTTCGATAAATGACGTGTCTCGCCTAATTACCTAATTTTTTGAGAACTTCCTACAAACTTTGCTCACACATACTTTTAACATTTAAATCTTCATAAGAATTCGTCAGATATTTCAACGAGACAATCCGTGACATAATTTCCTAATTAACATCAAATTAATTTATATCGAACTGGTTCGATTGAAAAAAAAAAAAAATAGCATAAAAGAATTCCTTGTTGACAAATTATTTGTCTTAATCTGGATATTTACTTTTGTTAATGATTTATTAGCTGGAGATGAGAAAAATAAAACGTATATATAGAAAAATAAATTAAAAATTGATTAAAAATTAAAAAATGTCAAATCAAAAGAAGGCGCCGCCTTGTCTCCACCAGGGGTGCGAGTGCGTGTATTGACTCCTCAGTGGAATGTTAGGCGGTGGCTATCTATTTGTGGACTACTACTTGCATTTGACTAGACCACCTTTATATTTTTAAAATCAGTGATGCTAAGTACAGACAGAAATTTTTGACAAAGATGAAAAAAATAGGCGAATCAGATTCCGCCACATCATCATTTGTATGAATTCAGTAGGATGGAAAAAAAATAGGCGAATCATATTCCGGTACATCATCATCTGAATGAATTTGATAAGAAATTTCCTGTAATTGAGGCTTTTTCCTTTTAACATAACCAATTACACAATCATGGTTATATGAACTGTGTTTATAGTATATAATGTACACTACCTTCTTTAATTTTGAATCAACTATATTATACTAGTACGCTTGGAGAAGTTGTTGACTTCTGAATATCTTATATTATTTCATGGTTGAGATTGCGGTCTGACAATTCAGTTGAGACTTTCTTGAAGAAAGTTATTGCTTCGACCTGATCATTGGCCATGATTGCTCGTCGGATTGTAATCTCATCCTCAGTTAATTAAGAAAATTGTAGTGCATGTTAGGTCTCGGTTGAGTACCAATGGACATTAAATGTCATCTTCCACTTTAAACATAGGTGTGCACATTCTATTTAAATTGCATTACGCTTCTAACTATTCACTTATTAAAGTACATGTAAACTTAATTATATTTATATTATATAAAAGAAAAAGAAAAAGGAAATAAATATTTTATATTTGTTTGAACATAAAACGAAGAAAGGATAAAAAGTGGGCATTTTGGGTGGTCATTCCATTCGATCCCAATCAAATATGCCCTTAGATCACCAATGCATGGGGTCCAGCCCTTTGACATTAAGCCTCTTAGCCATATCAAGAAATGCTTTACACAAGCAGATAACTAATGCTTACTTTATAAAGTTCCCAAGACGCATATCTATCTAAATTGAGCATCTCTTCGGATTTCGAAGTGTCAAAATCAGAGCACTCCTTTATATTTTATCAATATTTGGTTATACAATATGGATGCTTTATAAATAATTTTAACATTTGGACAGTTGAGGATGAGTCGTTAAAGTATCGTTAAGTTATTGAACATTTTAAATGGAATATATATCTTTTACATTTAAGATGTCCAATTAATTAATTGATATTTAAATTGCTGAATATCAACAACTTAAATTGATTGCATTATTCAATTATTTTTGCTCGGGTGGGGACGGGATGAGTAAGATCGATTCTTGTTTCTTAACAAGATTGACCTTGTAGGATAAAACTTAGTAATTCATATTTAAGTCTATTATCTAAAAACTCATTTTTCCAAACTTATTTTAAGAATGTGCTATGGGTACATAATGGACACCATAATGATGTCCATAATGTACACATGACGGCTCCCTATTGAGGGGTCGCCTGACGCGACAGGCAACCCCTCAATATGGGGCCAACATGTGTACATTATGGACACCATTATGGTGTCCATTATGTACACTTAACATTTTCCCTTATTTTAACCACAATTCTCTAAATAAAATAATTCTGCACGTAAATCTAAAAAAATCCGTACTTTTAAATGACACATTTTCAAAAAAAAAAAATATTATTACAAAATTTAATCACTCAAAAAATGGGGCTCAAACATAACCTTAATGCCCTATAAATATCATATTTTATTCTATTGTCGCGTGCAAGAAGGCAAGTAAGGTACCCGTGTTGCATGGTTATTTAGAGATTGTTTGACAAAACTTTTGATAAAATTTTTAGCAAATTTGAATAAAAGTTGATAAAATATATGATTAAAATTTTGACAAAAATTGTAGACCATTTAAATTAGCATTTGATGAATTAAAATGTAAATAAAATTTTAACGAAGTTCGACCAAATTGCTCCACTTGATATATATGTTTCAAATTTGGAGTAGAAATGGACAGGCAATTGTCTGTGGTTTCAAAGAAGGCGACAGTCA
>CAIGRN010177563.1:0-15648 GCA_903798345.1 Fraxinus anomala
ACAAATCAACACCACCGTCAACTCGCCACCAGAACCACTACCTAAACCACTACCACCAACATTGCAAACAAATCACACATGGCAGAAAAACAGCACAACCACTACGTCACGCCAGATCTACCACCTTACCTCCACATCACAACTACAAAATATAGATCCACCATCAGCAGCCAATCCACCACCACTTCACCTCCACAACACAACCACCAAATCTCGATCCACCATCAAGCATCCAGATCCACCACCTCACCCCCATAGCACAGCCACCAAATTGGACACAAAGCACACCATCGCCACAGCCAAATCCATCACCACCAACTCTAGATCCACCATCACTAGCCCGATCCACCACCACCACTAAAACATCACCACACCATCGAAACCACCACCAACAAAAAAAAAATAAAAAAAAAATCAACCAAATCTGGTGTGGCCGCCATCTTCACGCCCAAAATCATCTCAACACCATGGCGGCACAACGCCACTGCGAACGGGGTGGTTCTAATCTGTGACCCTCGCACCGTCTGTGGAGGTGTTCTATTGCAACGGTAGTGCGAGGTTGGGCTGTCGACAGAGAGGGAGGATGCCGCCGGTGAAGAGAATGAGAGGGAGTGAAGATGAGAGAGATGGACGACAGAGAGGCGTGAAGATGAGAAAACCGAGCGAGAGAGAGGCGTGAAAGTGAGGATGAAAGAGAGAGTGATTTAGGTTAATATAATTAATAATTCAATTAATACCTAATTTTTGATTAAATAAACTTAACACCTGAGTTTTGAATTTGAAAACTTAAATCCCTGGTTTTTTGTAATTTCCTTTTAAATATATCGTAATTCATCTTCTGTGTACTTGTTACTTAATACCTTAAAAACGAAGTTTTCTAGTTGTCTTTCAATCAAAAAGTTGCAAAGATTTTCTTTTATCACTTTCACATGGTGTAGTAGTATGTTAACATGCCATGCGATGATCAAAGTAGAGGTAGCAAGCGAATCACGACCTTTGGCCAGCCCATATAAGCTCGAGCTGGCCCGACTCACAGCTCATCTTTGAACGAGCCTTGGCTCTGGCCGACCCCTGGCCTGCATACCATTGGCTTGCCTTTTCAAGTATAATACTTGCTTTTATTCTTACTCAGCTTACGTGGTGTCTAAATTTGCATATCGAGGCACTCCTATAGTTGAGAACTCAAATCACAGTGAAAACAGCTCGCTTTCTACGTTATTCTAAGTTCCAAGTTTAATTAAATTAATGTAAAAACATGGTCCCAATCAAACTTATGGCTGAGTTTCATATTCATCACCAACTTTCTCCTCAAGCGATCACTAATTTTTGCTTTAAACTATCTTTCTTTTGTTTTAACTGAATATCGGCATAGAAGACTTCTATTTGACAAGTTATGTTTATCGAGTCTACTATACTGTCAAACAACGCGATTCATCCATCACAATATATACCATCATATCCATGGAGATGAAATTGGCATAATCAAGTTTCAATAAAGGTGAACTAGCCAATATTCATGCCCATCACATAGAAAATCATCTACATAGCAGTTTCTCTCTGACGTGGCTTTTACAGGCACATCTAAGTATGCTTTGTATGAGCTGAGGCAGTAGCCACATACATAGATGATAAGGAAATTGACAAACCTCTAGGACTTGATCATCTTCAACCCAGGTGTTATGTCATTATTATCTATAACATGGAGGAGAGAAGGGAGTTTTGGGGGGTTGGGAGTTGGTTCCAAAATCTCGAGTTTCTGTATAGCTAAGTGGCAGTTGGTGCATTAAGCAAAAGTGGAGGAAGGTGATGCTCTAAGGCAGCCAGTAACTCTATTCTTTGGCCCGGCTCTTCTAGTATCAAGCCTCCGAGCCTTCTAGCAGCTTCCACAAGTTGCCCTCTGTGCCGCTGTGATAAAAAAATATTAAAGCAATATAAATTTTTGTCCAACCTTTTTTCATAAATAGTATGTCTTTACAATGTTGAGATCATGTGCGATCACTCAACTCGAGCACTCTCAGATCCGTCTCTTACTGAATCTACATAATAAGGAACAAATGATTAACGATGTAGACTGATCTACAACAGCAAAGGATTGCAACACCAATGTTTGAAAATGAGCCTCATACTCGAGCCACCAATAAGGAAGATTTTTTTTTTTGTTTATTATATTGAAATAGAACTTTCATCAAGTACAGTGGTCAACAGTTTGGTTTCAAGTGACTGCTTAAGAATTTTTTCTTTTTAACATTTTTTAAGATACATGTTTTTATCAATCATAATGGATGTGTTGCAAGCAAAGCCGTGTTGCTTGATCTTCCACCGGAGCATAATATCACATTGTGGTAACTACTCCATGTAATATCATTTGGATCAAATCCATGCTCCATGAACTCGGTGAAAATGAGTACCCTACACCGGCTATCTACCATGTTAATGTTTGCACAACATATTTACGATGTAATCTAGTTTTTTACTCCCGTACGAAGCATATTGAGATCGATGTTCATTATGTGAGATACATAGTCCAACAAGGAGATTTTCGCATGTCTAACGTTGCGTCTAAGATGTTATTTTCAGCTCGTTTCCTTTCATTTCAATTGAATGGTATCTCTAATAAGACCATAATTTTACCCAGTATTTTAATTATAGTATTTTGAAATATATCATATTCTTATATTGTACGTCATAGTTAAAAGTTGATAAAAGTTGTGGGTCCCATAAAATTAAGAGGTGACACGGGCTGTTGTGTTAATATTTTGATGAAAGTTGATGAGATGTGTGGTTGAAAAGTTGTAGATCCCATAAAATATAATGATAAAATTAATTGTTGACTTTGATTTAAATTAAAATTAAAATTTTAATTTTTAGCAAACATGGGTTAAATACATAAAAGATCAATTGACTCGAACCATTTTATTTTTCGACTGAGCTTATGTTTGTTTGGTTAATGTTTATAAATTATTTATAATTGATCAAATTATTAATTTTTTTCATATATTTCGTAAGACTCATTAGTATTATTCACTTATTCCATACTTTATTTTATCTAGGATGGGAAATTACAAGAAGAAGTCAATGCTAATCTTTTTTCAAATTATAAAAATTAAAACATCCCATTTTCCAAAATTTTTAAAAAGGGGATAGAAAGAAAATTTTCAAATAAAATAATATTTAATTTTTTGTTTTTCATTTTATTAACTTTTCGATGAGGGTATATTCCTTTCTTAATGAACTCCCTCCCAATTCCCGTTTGTTCCCCTTCATACCCAAATCATATTCCTTTCTCCTTTGTCCAAAGTAAAGAATTCTTTTCCCCTTTTCCTTTCCCATCTTTATAGGGTAAGTTTCACTCGACTTCGTAAAATTTTAATTGAATTACTAAACTTTAATACGTCTCCATTAAATAACTGAAATTTAGTTCTAATTCAAATTTCACAACACTTTTACCTTCCAAATCGATGAAAATTGCTTAATTGATAACCATATTGCAATAGATCTTTCACTTAAAATTTTCGTGTGATGCGAAATTTTCGTATGTACGTAAATGTTAAAATAAAAATACGTATTTTTATCATTTTAATCAATAGTCATAACCATAACTTTCATTTTCTATTTCTCGTAGCGACTATGTGAAACCTTAATTATGATGACTAACAAGTAACATTAAGCAACGTTTTGTCACCTTGGAGGACAATAAATGATAAAATGTGTGTCCAAAATTTGAAACTCCATTGAAGTCTAATGACACACAGACAAAATTATTTTTAATGATTTTTAAAAAATTTAAACATAACCGAAATTTTCTCAAACTTAAACCTAACGATTTCGTTTTAAATCATGATTTGATCGTATATTTTTTTGTTCGCCATATCGTAACTAATTCAATGACTATACAATATTTCCATACTCAATTGATGAAAAACCATATATATCAAACGATAAATTTATCGTATATATTTTTGTTTAACCCATTTTTATATGAATTTTTTTGTAATTATATTTTATTTTGGAGGTTAAAGTTGTAATATACCAATCTAATTTTGTAAAAATTTAGTCCCTTTAATTGTCATTATTTTGCAAAAATGTTTTTTAAAATAGTAATTTTTTTTTTGAAAATATCCGGTTAAAAAGTAGGAAGAAAGATTTGAATTTATGTATAAAATAATTTATTAGTTAAAATAAATATGAAAATTAAAGAGTTTTATTTATTTAATTTTTATTTCTAGTTTGACTGTTTATGCTCTCGCAAAAGAATCAGCTACTCTTTTACGTTGCCCTTTGCACAAATCTCATATATTATATATCCATTAACACTGCACCCGCATTCCTTACTTTGTGATTTTGAAAACCCTAGTTATTTTTCTACTCTTTTTTTCCCGATTTAGATTGAAATCAATCGATTTTAGCTGAAGAATCAGTTAAGGGGATAAGATGGATGAAGAGTACGATGTGATAGTGCTTGGGACGGGTCTCAAAGAATGTATTCTCAGCGGTCTCCTATCTGTTGATGGTCTAAAGGTTAATTTCCTTATTTTTTGTTTTTATTTTGAGAAATCAAATGTTCGGAGATCATTGTGATTAGGATTTATTTGTTTATTTATTTACGCTCGGATAATTGGGGGTAACATGGAGAAAATTATTCGATACGGCTGATTTAGATTTCGTTATTTCCAGATCGGACTTGTATTGATGTCTGCTGGATTTTTGATCTGTATGGTATTGAGTGCTTGCAGTTGTTAATTAATTTAAGATTTGCTGAAAGGATATTGTAATTCTACGTTCAAAAGTTGATATGAATCAATTAGGTCCCACCAAACAACTATTCATCGTTATTTATTAGCGATTCATGTTTGACGTTAATTGGAATGATTTCATGGATGATGTGATCAAGTAATATATAAGGAAATGGTTATAATTCCACCAGGTTGAGTTCAATATCTAGGTGATTAGCTAGAAGTTGGTAATGATAACTTCAAGTTGAGATAAAATTTATGATTAATGACATGGGACGGGATCTGTTGTGATTTAAATACTAAAATGCATGTATGCACATTGACTCAATGCGAGTTTCTTTTGCACTTTCATCTTTTGTTCACAAGTGAACAATAGTTGATATGGACATTATTTGCCTTTGAGATTTGACCATTTGAGCAAGAATTTTTAGTACAGTCGTGCATGTTAAGTAATGGGTTTTCATGTAGGTTATCTATCCATTTGTATTCATTTAGCTGGATAATGTTTTGTGAAAACTTAGACAGAGACACTCTAATGCTTAGCCTTTTTCAATTGCCTTGGTTTGTTGCAAACCAAAGAATGCTTAGTAAAGTAAGAGAAGATGTAAATGAGTTTTGACTTAATTTTGGTCAAGTCCATTTGGGATATAATCATTTTGTTTTGGTCTGATATACTTTTGTTTATCATTTGCTTTTTTATGATTCTTAATCTCATTTATCTCAAGTTTTCTGTGAACTACAGTGCTTAGACCAAATTTTGAGTCTTGTAAGTTCCATAAGGTGATGTTTAAGGAAAGAGGTAGTAGAATAGCTGAAGTGATATTTCCATATGCTACATTTTGCCCTTATAGATCTATGCTTTTTTGTCTTTTTCTTGTTTTACCACGTGGGATATGTGACCGATAGTTGTACATTATTCGCGTCTATGTTTGTCCCATTTTTTTTGCAATTAAGCCCTTGTTTGATCTCCATTATTTCTAAAATATATTTTTTTTCCTCTTTTTTTCAACCACACATTTTTCAATAAAATAATATTACACGGAAACCCAAAACTTTTTCTTATTCTTCAACTACACATTTTTTATCAATCTACTATTCCAAAATACATTCTTAAGAAAAAATGGGGCTCAAACCGGCAGTATTATAACGTTTTCTCTTTACTCCTGTGTAAATTCTAAATACTATTTATGGCTTACATAATTTATCTAGCAGAACCTGAACTTTAAGCCTTTGGTTATTAGGTCCTGCACATGGATAGGAATGACTATTATGGTGGAGAATCTACTTCACTTAATCTTATTCAGGTACTCCTTTCTTTTATATTTGCAAGAGATATGTAATGAACATAAACACCCTGTGCCCCTGTTGTCCCTGCTCCCTTTGCTGGAATAAAGTGCACTATATGTGCTGTTCTTTTGATGGAAATTATTATTCCACAGCTCTGGAAGAGGTTTAGAGGAAGTGATAAGCCTCCAGCTCACTTGGGTTCTAGTAGAGATTATAACGTTGACATGATTCCAAAGGTTTATATTTGACCTGATATCTGTTTAAATATCCTTTACTGCAGTTCTTTTTATAATTCTACTCTGATTAGTATATTTTATGATTCCTCAGTTTATTATGGCAAATGGTGCTCTAGTACGAGTCCTTATTCATACTGATGTTACTAAATATTTGTATTTCAAAGCTGTTGATGGCAGCTTTGTCTACAACAAAGGAAAGGTATAATTGTTTGTGACTAATGTTTAAAACTGCCTTCTTCTTTGGGATATAGTTTTTTAGTTTCACGTAAAATCACTGAATATCACTGTATTTTTTACCATAATGCAACAGATTCACAAGGTTCCAGCGACTGACATGGAGGCCCTCAAATCTCCTCTCATGGGTATTTTTGAAAAGCGTCGTGCTCGAAAATTCTTCATATATGTCCAAGACTACATTGAAAATGATCCTAAAACACACGAAGGGATGGATTTGACAAGAGTCACGACTAGAGAGCTGATTGCGTATGCTCTCAATCTTACCCTTTCCTCATCATAGCATTGTGTTATATATGCTTCGAAGCTGCCTAAGTAATCTTAATGTCCTTGTCTGAAGAAAGAAAATCTTATACGTAGCATGTTTGAACAGACAATTCTCACACGAGGAAACAAAATGTTATTTTGATAGACCACATTATATGCACGATATCCTCTTTCTTTTACTCTTGACAAGTGAGCTTGAAACTTTTATGCTTATGGAACTTTGAACATCTGACAGAAAGTATGGCCTTGATGACAACACTGTGGACTTTATTGGCCATGCATTGGCACTCCACAGAGATGACCGCTACTTAGATGAACCAGCGCTAGATACCGTGAAGAGGATGAAGGTTCTTTGTTTGCTCCCAAGAAACTCTTTAGTTTTCCTTTTGATGTTAGTATTTAGGATTCTTAAAAAGTTAAATGAGTTTGTGTACTTCTTTTGTTTCTCATCAATTGCCAGCTTTATTCTGAGTCTTTAGCACGTTTTGCTGGAGGATCGCCATACATTTATCCTTTATATGGCCTAGGAGAGCTTCCCCAGGTTTGCCTCTTTCTTCTCTGTAATTGCACTTCCCATTCCTTATTTTCTTATGCAATAGATTATTTGCTGATTTATAACTTCTTCTCTTTACTCTTCTCCCTCTACCTTATATTTTAATTTTCCTGTCTCTCTTTCTTTCCCCACGTGTCTTTAGGCATTTGCTCGTCTTAGTGCTGTGTATGGTGGGACCTACATGTTGAATAAGCCTGAGTGCAAGGTATTTGCTTCATCTCTCTCTCTCTCTCTCTCTCTCTCTCTCTTCCTTTTCCCTTTCCAATGCATCTCCTGTTTATATACATTAGAGAAAAAAATGGGACATTCAGAGGCATCCTTTTCCTCTTTGCTTATCACTTATTTATAAGACCGAAAGAATATGTATAGTTCTACTCCTGCAGTGGTCATAGCTATTTATGTTATTACTTGTGTAATTGTTTTCTTCCATTCTCGCCTCTCTCATGTCTTGTTTATTCTTTTTAACTTTTTTTGATGTTAATTTTGTTTCTGTTGTAGTTGTTATGAACTTCTTGTTAGGAAATATTGTTGATTTGATGTTATTATAATTTTCACTGTCGCATGCAAAATTGTCGTTTGTCTTGTGTTATATCTGTTGTTGGTTATTTTATCTTTCCTTCTTTTTTGGCATGGATCCTTTGTTGTAAGCCTGAAACAATATTTCTCAAATGCTAGGTAGAGTTTGACGAGGAAGGAAAGGTGATTGGTGTTACATCAGAGGGGGAAACTGCTAAGTGCAAGAAAGTTGTATGTGATCCTTCCTACCTGCCTAACAAGGTAAATCTCTTTCTGAATTTTGTGTTGGTGGCTTCTATCTCATAAATGATTTGTCATAATAACTATACTTCCATATCTCCATCTAAAGGTACTTTGAACCAGTTATGAACTCTAATATATATTGTATGTGTTATAGCAGATGCATGCTATGTAGTCAACTTCATTATGGTTCCAAGCACTACCACTAGATTCCTTCTCTGTAAACCTGAATATCCATATACCACTATTTGTCAATAACTTGAGGAATATTGCAGGTTAGGAAGGTTGGCAAAGTTGCAAGGGCCATTGCAATCATGAGCCACCCAATTCCAAATACCAACGATTCTCACTCAGCACAGGTTATTCTGCCTCAGAAACAGTTGGGTCGCAAATCAGATATGTGAGTAATCTTATAAGTGAAGGCTAAAAATATTAATTACATAGTTTATTAGTTATCTTCAATGGAAACTCTGGCCATAAAGATTAATTAGCTGGTTTATTAGTTCTTTTCAAGGTTCCTTTTATTAGCTGGTTTTGACTGATTGAATTGAGTGGTTGAGATAAGAGTTAAACAAGCATTGAAGGATGTTACAGATAGATTAAAGTGAGCAGAAATTCAGATGGTGCAATAGCCATTGTGGTTTTTGCGTAATTTTATGGTCAATTTTTAATTTACATTATCTTTTAGGAGAAATTACACATGGAGTCCCAACCTTTTGCTTATAGTTGCACTTGTTCCGGCAACCAATTTCGCTATCCATTTTGGGTCCCCCAACTTTCAATTTTATTATATTTTGACCCTCAGTGGACAGAAAAAATGGATAAAGACAGATAATTTTAATGAACAAATAGAAGAAATGTAAATGAAAATAAAATATAAGGAGTAAAATAAGAATAATCCCACAATCACCACTCCTCTGTCCATTTCCCCTCCCTGCCTCGGTTGACTGCTTCCCCCCATCCCCCCTTCTACTGGTTCTCCACTCCAAACATCCCCCAAATCCGTGTTCCCTCCATCTCCCCTACTCCCTGCCTGGATGGCGGTTTTAGGGTGTTGAAAGGTCAGGGAAGAAGGGCTTGAAGAATTTGTTTTTCTTTTTAACTTTTTCCTTTTCTGTTTTCTTTTATTCCTTTTTTTATGTATCTTTTGTTTTGATTGAAAATAAGTCTCTAATTGTCTTTTCAACCAAACTTTTGACTTTTTAAAGGCCAAATTGGTGGTTCTATATAGTGGGGACACAAGCGCTACAAATTATCCCCCCAGTACCTAGAAAATGTCGTTGGGGGACCCAAGTGCTATATTAAGCAAAAGTTGGGGGACTGGAGGTGTAGTTTTCCCGTTCTTTTATTTAAGGGCAGTATCTTTTGTCAGTTTTGAATTTTATCCTGATCAGCAATACCTAACACCTCATATTGTAGCTGCAAACCTCTTTAACATCTGATGTGATGGATTGATGACTCTGCAGGTATCTGTTTTGTTGCTCTTATTCTCACAATGTTGCTCCGAAAGGGAAATTCATTGCATTTGTCTCGACAGAAGCAGAAACTGATCACCCTCAGACTGAACTCAAGCCAGGAATTGATCTTCTTGGACCTGTTGATGAGATCTTTTTTGAGACTTACGACAGATATGAACCAGTCAATGAACCCTCTCTGGACAATTGCTTTATATCAACAGTAAGTTTCTGTTGAATTTGATTTCATTTGAATATACTGCTGATCTTTGCTTTCCTAGCATGTATGCTCTTATTTTGTTTCATACGACAGAGTTACGATGCGACAACTCACTTTGAATCAACTGTGGTGGATGTGCTGAATATGTATACCCTCATTACTGGAAAGGTAAGACTTTAAAATTTTTGGGTTCGTAGTATATTTCCTTCATATTAATTTTCCACTCAATTTGTATTTTTTGATACTTCCATACTCCTCGTGTCTTCGGCCCCGTTAAATGTAACTTTGGTGCTCCAATGGTACACTTGTACTACGTGATACAATGCTGATACCCTGATGAGGACATTTAATGATGCTGACCCAACAATTTAGTTATGAATAGCACATCTAATATGTTAGATGAAAACCATTTGGTAAATTGATCCTTAACAAATGAGTTTGTTAGGAGGAGCCAATACATTATGTGTTTGAAAATTTTGGCCATTTTTAGATACTTTCACTTTGCTGGGCAATTTAGTCCTGCTTAATATGATAATATAAGGTTAGTAAAAATGGGAATGTTAATTCTCATTTAATTTTATGTAAATCAGGAGCTCTAAGTCTGTTTTTTGAACTGGTAAAATTGTGCATATCAATGTATCTAAAACTCAAGCAAGCCTACACATAGTTAAGAAGACATCTCGACTCTTTAAGATTATGCTATCAAATGTATTATGAGTGGAAAGAGCTAACAATGTTTTGCAAAAAACTTGTTTGGTGGGCTGCTGATTGCTTGAATTATTAGTTTATCTGTACTGGTATTAACTGGATGGCCTGGAACCCAATTTTTACTTTGTAAAAGATGCTGGAGCCCATTGTAGCCAAGTGTGAGGTTAAGCTTAGAAAATTCAGTAATATTCCTAAATTTTCTTAAACGTTTGATAGAAAAGGCACATCATGTGCTAATGTTACACAATTTGTCTTAGAAAGCACTTTTTGACTAGAACTCAATAGTTGAACGAAACTTCATTGTTTTTTATGCAGGTTCTTGATCTTAATGTGGATTTAAGTGCTGCCAGTGCCGCAGAAGAGTGATGAGACCCTGTTTGTTCCTGAACTTTTATGTGTTGTGTGCTGCCGAATTCCAAGGATAAGCTAAAGGTCATGGTAAAATTTGTCTTGTAAAACTGGTGTCAAGGATATGTTTGTTGGAATCCTGTGCTGAGCTTTTCACAAAGCTGACTGGAAAGTTGGAACAATTCTCTTATTTTCAACAATGCTACTTACTATATTTGTGTTAAATTCGCCGTAGAAATTATTTCCTATTTAAGAGTTATCAACTCAGATTTGAATTAAAAGATGGGGATTCTAATCATCAATATAGTGACTTAAGCTGCCTAGGTTCTAAATTTGAATGAATGTTTGGCTTTGGAGATTACTCCTGTTATTTAATGAAAGAGGTACTTGTTACATTATGCTCACGAGAAATTTTTACGTAATTGTATAGTGATATTCCTTATAAAAGAGTTCGTATGAGAAAAATTGAACCCCAACCGGACCTGAGTATCTAGGTTTTTGCAATTTGTCTTTGTCCGGTGTGTCGAGCCCACCATAAGTAATTACGATTTAGACATCTTGAAAGAGGAAAGAAAATCCCTGTAAAATTTTTGTTTGATTAAAACTAGTACAGCAAACTAATAAATTCTTCCACACACAAATACTTACCTCTGTCAGCAACAACTTGAGTTCAGATTTGATTGCTCAGTAGCCAATTGTTTATTATACCACGTTTGAGTCTCGTTTTTGGAAGAAAGAAAAAAATGTTTGGAATAGTAATATTTTGGAGAATGTATGGTTAAAAAATAAGATTTTTTTTAAAATTTACGTATAAAATTATGTTTTATAAAAGAATGTTTCCCCTCCTCTCTCTCGTCTCTCTCCATTGTCTCCCTCGCAAGGTCGCCGGCATCGACGACCACGTGGAGCTGTCGCGACGAGAGCGGCGCTCGCGGCGCTCCTCGCGATCGTCGTCTTCTTTGTCATTTTTATTTTGCTGCGGTGGTGGGTTTGGATGCAGTAGTGGTTGGGTGCGTGGTGTGCGGTGGTTGGATGCGGCGTCGTCGGCTTCTTTTGCTGTTGTGGTGGTGGCGATGGTTTTGGGTTATGACGTCGCCAACTTCTTCTGCTATTCTTCTTTTGTTGTGGTTAGGTCGCGACGTTGTTGGTTTTTTCTATTGTTGTGGCTGTGGTGGTGGTTGGGTCGCGACGTCGTCGGCTTTTTCTGTTGTGGCTGTTGGGTCGCGATGTCGTCGACGGTGGTTTTGGCCGTGCGACGACGGTGATGGTGTGGTGCAGGTGGCGATGACGGTGATTTTTGTTAATGGCGTAACTGTAAACAGCCAAAACGTATTTTGAAAATTTTGATTTGATTATAACTGAAAACACTCAAAATGACATTTTTGATGTTTTCGAATTTTTTTTGTAAATTTTAAACTTATTTTTGGAAATTCGTTTTTGAAAATAGTTAAGTAAACGTGATTCCACTATTTTGAAAAATCGAACACAACAAAGGGGATGAAAACGACAAAGAGAACAACCCCTAAGTTTTTTAAAAAATGGTGGTGAAACGTAGGCATACTTTCTTCCTCTATTTGGACCATTACAACCTTACATTCCCCAAGGCCCATATCCTATGGCCCACATCTTACGGCCCAGATATCACTGCCCACGGCCACCGACTTCTTGTTGCTTACTGGGCTTAACCTCATGAACTGCTGCTGGTTCACACACTCAAAACGAATCTAACCTATGTAAATCACACACCGAAACGTGTTTTCTCACACAATAATTATCTCCGTAGCGACGATGGATCAGACAGCAACAGACAAAATCCACTACGACCTCGTACTGCCGGCGCAACGGCTTCCTTCCGGCCGCAGGGTCCCGAAGCGATTCGTGAAGAACCAAATACCAGACTCCATACTAAACGACGCTTCTTTGAACGCCGCTATCTCTCTCCTCCCTTCCAACTACAACTTCGAGATCCACAAGATTATATGGCGCGTACGGTCCATGAACGCTACCCGCATCGCCCTCCAGTTCCCCGAGGGCCTCCTCATGTACTCCCTCATCATCTCTGACATACTCACCACCTTCGCTGATATCACTCACTGTTTCCTCCTCGGTGACGTCACCTATGGTGCTTGTTGCGTTGATGACCTATCCGCTCGTGCGCTGGACGCGCAACTCCTCGTTCACTTCGGTCACAGCTGCCTCGTCCCCATTGATTCCACCACCGTCCCCGCGCTCTACATCTTCGTTGAAATTGCTATTAACACCCGCAAGCTCCTTCAGGAGTTGAATTATAATTTTAGCCCTGAAGAAACCAGCAGTTTCATTATGGCGGGAACCATCCAATTTTCAAGTGCAATTCGTGCTGTGAAGCCAGAACTTGAGAAGCTTGGGTTTAAGGTCTTAATTCCTCAGGCGAAACCGTTATCTGCTGGGGAAGTTCTTGGGTGTACCGCTCCTAGTGTGAAATTAGAAGCTTGTTCTGGAAAAGATTATGTGATAATTTTTGTGGCGGATGGTAGGTTCCATTTGGAGGCATTTATGATAGCGAATCCTGAGGTTAAGGCATTTAGATATGATCCGTATATGGGGAAATTGTTTTTGGAGGAGTATGATCATGAGGGAATGAAAGAGGAGAGGAGGAGGGCGATAGAGAAAGCGAGAGGGGCGAAAATTTGGGGAATTGTGATGGGGACGTTAGGAAGGCAAGGGAATCCAAGGGTATTGGAGAGGCTAGAAAAGAAGATGAAGGAAAAGAATTTGGATTATATGGTTGTTTTGATTTCTGAATTGACACCTAAAAAAATTGAGCTATTTGGAGATGCAGTGGATGCTTGGGTTCAGATTGCGTGCCCCAGGTTATCCATTGACTGGGGTGATGCATTTAAGAAGCCTTTATTGACATCCTTTGAAGCTGAGATTGCTCTTGGGGATTTACCAGCGTGGTGGGAGAGGAAATTGAAGTGCACAAAGAGTGAAGATTGTTGTAAATACGAAGGCGTACAAGAGAGAGGAGATATGGGTGTGGATTATCCTATGGACTATTATGCACAGGATGGAGGTGAATGGAACTCTTGTTACTCGAAGAAGCCTAATCGGTTGCTACGTGGAAATAGTCATTGTAATGATAGTTGTGTTAAAAGCTGAGATTTTCACCGGCCTGTTATTACGTCATGGAATGTTTGATGGGAGAAACAATCCAGCACGGGTGAAGCTGGCCAGGCAATTTACATACAGTCAATGGGGAAATAATCTTTCATCTTTATCAGGGCTTTCATTTCAAGATTGTGGGTGTAACAACTTCTTCATTTTGTTTGGGATGAAGTCACCAATATTTAAGTCGGAATTTTTCAGGTTCCGGCTCAAGAATAATGTTCAATGTCTTCTACCAGAGCAGGTTTCTGGGAGTCAGTGCTCGCCATCTCATATGTACTCTATATTCTTTTAATGAGACTTAATCCTAATGGTCTTGGAATTTCAGTTTTCTTCAGTTAAACTAGGGCTTGTTAGTGTATTTTTATATATGATATACAGACATATGTACTATGCTATTCATAATAGATATTTCAAATGAAATTTTCGCTGCCATTATTTCATGAATGAAAAGTAATTAAAATGATAAGAATGATGTTTTCATCTTTCTTTTGGCCTGTAAGATGGAATTCAGACAAGCCGAGAAGAATTAACAACTCGTACTTCTGAAACCAAAGAGTTCCACATTGTCGCAATGAAAAGAAATTCATGTCCATCATAACATTAAAATTGGCCGCCCATCTGTCAAGTATACCCGGTCAATTTGGTTTGATATTTGTTGTGAAATGTTTTTTTCTGAATTGAGAAGGGACATTCACAGACGATGGTAACAGTTCTTGCAATGAAGCTACACAGGCTTGCCAGGTCTTCATTTAGAGAAGTCTAGTCTAAACATGGTTATTTGAGGCATTGCAGTAGCTATAATTGGCTTTACTTATCAAGACATGCAGCTCTTAAAAGAATTTGCCTATATATGAAGTTTAAAAGTATTCTATTGGTGCCAATGATAGGTCAATTGTGTTCTAACTGCATTTATCAGTTCAAAGTATTACTTAATTCCCTTTGCTGATTCTATTGGCTATGAATATTGATGATGGGGAGGAGATCAGTAGATTCACAAGTTCATATTTAATGGTTTCTGTATCTCATCGACGTATGATAATTTTTCCACCTGAAGTAGTACCAGTTATACTTTCTCAATTGTTTTTTGTTATATAATTCTTCATGATGTTTTACTGGGGACTTTTATTCTCAATTGTGGGTGCGTTTCCAATTTTCAGGTACTTCTGTTATGACATTGAATGCATCTTCAAGATCTTCATAAAGAGTCTAGTGTCTTATTTTCTGAAAGCATTTTCTGAGATTTGAGTTAGAAAAATGGGTAGATCCACAAGTTCTTATTTGAGAATGTCTTTTAGGCCTATAAATGATGTCCTCCATTGTTCTGCTGCTGTCTCATTCTAAGACAAGCTCCAACTGTTTTACACTTCAATCCAGTAGATTATCAGAATAGAGACCATAGTGTTGCATATATAAAAATGCTTAATAATGAGAATTTAGACTCCTGCACCACACAACCTGAATGGTTATACCATATGAACCTAGAATCAAATAGGACTGAAGGAGCAAAGAAAAAGAAGAAATTGAATCTGCTTTCTTGATCTTCTTGTGGATGTAGGCACGTTGAACATAACTTGCTAAATGATGAAGAACTTTGCCTTGAGGTTTGTCATGTTCATTCTCCATGTCTCCCCATGGCATGTGTACTTATTTTGTCATTGGTTTTCGGTATCTTTTAATTAGGTTCAACCTGTCTTTTCAAGAA